>BJBW01003782.1:182-132168 GCA_004320125.1 Scolopax mira
TCTTTCCAATGAGGGTGGTGGAGCACTGGAACAGGTTGTCCAGGGAGGTGGTTGAGGCCCCTTCCCTGGAGACATTCAAGGTGAGGCTCGACGAGGCCCTGGGCAACCTGGTCTAGTTGGGGGTGTCCCTGTGACTGCAGAGGGGTCAGACTAGATGACCTTTGAAGGTCCCTTCTGGCCCAGATGATTCTATGAAGATCACACAAACCTGCAGGCAAAAGGAGGCGCTGACACTGCTGAGATTACCTTAGGCACTTTGGTGTTCGGTGTGTTGTCAGATCAACTCATAAACTGGATTCAGATCAGGTGCTGGCACATGCTTTTGTTTTAGCCCAAGCACAGAATTGACTTTAGTTTTGTATTTTTACAGTAGCTGCGGGAAGATGGGCGATACCTGATACAGCATCGTTACAATGGCACACTCAGACAATATCTGATCTGGTATAAAGCTTGCCAAAACCAAGTTAGCCTGTCAACATTTTTTTTTTTAAACAAGTTAATTTAAGCCCCCAAAAGAGCCAGAATCAGCACTCTGTGACATTTCTGACCCAGCTCAGAGCCATAGTGCTGCATTTCCTCTATCATCAAACCGTGGCCTTACAGGGTGATGATAGCTGTTTACGTTCCCTAGATAAAGGCTGGAGAGGAAAAGTTACCTACTGTCAGTGCCTTAATTAGATGTACTTCTTGTACATCTGTTATCTTCTGATCTCCATCTTCTCAACCTTGGCAGTGCTGCTTCAGGTGGGACCGAGGGATCCCCTTTCACAGCTGTAAATATGGTTGCTGTCTTTGAATGTCTGCAGGATACTTCTTGGTTTCTTAGCCATTTTTAGACTTGCTCAAACACGAGGAGAAAACTTGCATGATTCCCATACAAAATAATTTCCTGCATCTTCACAAAAACAGTTGGACATTTTCATAGGAGAAGCCTACAGAAGTGTAAGATTATTTTTAAATTTAGTAGTAGTGTCTTTGTGATTTAACAGCGACTGCGAAAGATTTACTGAACCATATGGCACAGAAACGCAGTGGCAAGCTGCACTGAACAATGCTTGCTTCCTCTTCACCATGTTGATATTTTTGTTAACCAGAGCTTGAGGTGAGAACTTGGCAGAGGGAGCTTTAGATTGAGCAAGGCTGAAGTGGGCAGATACTGTCAACCTGTGCTTTCCCAAAGAAGCCTGGGCCTGCCTAGGGGAGGGGGGGGGAGGGAGCTCCACCAGATAATGGTGGAGCAGTACCAGTTTGGCATACCTCTTACAATGCACGGGATAATCACTCTATAGGCAACTACAGTTTCATTCGCAACATTAGGAAAGTCAAAGTAACAGCAAAAAGATTTGGGTTTATCCCCTACTTCAGCCGGTGTAGTGGTTTGCCTGTTCTTTCAGTGCACAGGGGGCTAGCGCTGCCCTGAAACTTAAAACTAAGGAGACATCTCACTCAAAGCAAAAAGTACTCCAAAGCACTGAGTACAGACAACCCACCTCTATGTGCGTGTGTTAAACTTCTACATTACATAAACTAAATTATTAAATGTCGTTATTATCGTATTTACTTGAATTCACCTCAGATGGTCTTGATCCAATATATGTTTATCCTGACGGATAGCAGGATGGATACTGTCCTGGTAGACAGTAAGCACACATGGGTCTCAATGATTGGAACTGTGTAGTCTAGGAAAATACAAACTTAAACACACTTTACTAATTAAATTAATATTCAAAGCAGTGTCTATTATTAGTTCCACAGCATCATTATTCTCTATCTCTAAATTGTGAAGGCTATTCTGTTGCAGAAGACTTGGCAATTACTGCTTATTAAGACTAATTATTTTAATCTATTTCCATGTTGTTTTTTTTTCTAATTAAGTATCATTAGAATAGGGAATAGCTTTCATATTCCTTTAATGTTTAATTTAGTAAACATTCCCTTTGGAAAGAGCATGCCTGTGGTTTGCATGCTAAATACTTGGAAACGATGAATAGAAGTCACGTGGAATTCAAAGGCAGAAACTAGTCCTCGACAGCAACTGGATCCTGCTATCTGTTCTTTAAAGGAGGCATTTCATTTTCCACATAAAGCATTACTATTGGAGCTCAACTTTGCTGAAGCATACTAATTTCTGGGGGTTTTTTTAAAAAAAAAAAAAAAGAAAAAAGTGGATTTCCACTTTGAACTTTCTTTGATCCCTGGCAAAGTCAGACAGAGCAAGGGAGCCCGAGCTGGGCTGGGGAGTGCTTGGGCTTTCCCGCACTGCCCGGCTCACACCACAGCAGCTGCTGCCGAATGCCTCTTCTCCTCTGAGGTGGCCCAGGTCAATGAAATCAAAAGCTCTTTGTAGGGAGTGAGTTGGCTTGGTTGTCCTACACCATTCACTTTGTTGTCTGCAGACAGAGCCTTTAGACGGTAATACTTACAGGGGGAAAAGGATGCTGGAGCAGTGAGAGGGAGTCTGGAGGAACCAACGTCTACAAAGTCAAGATCCACCATAGAGAACCCAAGGGTAATTGTGGTTTTACCAGCCAACTTTTCATAATATCTAAAGGGAAATGTTTCGTTTGTACTGCACTATCTTATTACACCTCCTGATAAGATTGGCGTGGCTTCATTACCTTTGATCTCCGCTTTTGGTGGAGTTTCACATTCGTGCTTTCTTCTTCTTCCACTTCTTATCCACTCCTACCCCTTAGCACAACCAGGCATTTTTTACTTTGAGTCTTATTAAAATACTTTCACCAAACCACAAAGCATATAACCTGTCTTGAACCGAGAGCAAGCTGCCTGATTCTTTGCAAGCATGCTACTTGTTTACTTCTAACAATAATAATAATAAAAAAAATTTTTTCTATCATTCAGTGGAACAAAATTAGCTAAACCTCTTAAGTTACCAGCAAACAAGTGTCAGCTCTTTCTTATTTACAGAAACTGAGATACTGGTGTTAGGGTCAACTCCTGAGGTTACTAGCCAAAATAACTTCAAATCTGTAACACCTCATCCAGACAAGGCAAGACTTTGGTCTAGAACAAAGAAGAAAAAACCCCAAACATTCAGTTGTAAGAACTTTCTTTAATAGCTTCCTGTGGAAGGGCGGTATTTTTTTCAGTCTAAGCTCAGAGCAACAGATAATGATTCTCTCTTTAATTGAGGAAGTAAGTCCTATATTATTTAGCTTTGACATTTAAGGAAAATTGTAAAGTAATCGTTTCATTAAAATCCAAAGGAAGGCGAGAGGATGACTGACGGCATGACTTGGCTCCGATACTATCACCAAATTACTCTTTAAAAAGAGCCTTTAGTGAGGCTGGGCTCCCATGACGTAACGATGCCCCTATGTTTTATTTATGAGGTTATCATGACTTTCCTGTAACAACGTGTGAAAATGCACCGTTGCCGCTAGGCGTATGGCCCATGTAAACTCGGTAGGATTTTGGCAATATACCAGTGCAAACAATCTCAGTGCATGAATTAACACCAACATGTGACATAAATACAATAACAGGATTTTAAAAGCAAGGGCTTTGAACCAGGCTTATCACCCAGTAGGCCACAGCAGATGAATTTGAGGAGGAAGGCAGAGGCACAGAAAGGCTCCATTTCTTTGCCCGTGCAAGGGCCTGACTGTGAAAAGGTGACAGAAGGAGAAATTGCAGTAAAAGAGCAGGATGAGAAGTCTGAGGAGAGGTCAAGTTTCAAAATGTCCAGCTTGCCAGGATGTTGTGGGCATGACTGATACTAATTTGCCTTAGGAATTTTAATAGTAATTACATGGTAGTAAATACGTGCATTCTTCAGTGACAGTTACCTTCACCCATCCTGCTTCCCCTCCCGCATTCCATCAATTTATTTATTTGCTAAATCCACCAGCAGTTTCATTTGCTGCAGGACACTTTCTGCTCAAAAAACCAGCACTGGCCCAAGAATATCAGCATAAATGAACCCTGTGAAAACATAGGTTAGAAACGCAAACGTTTCTTGCCAAAGGGAAAGAAATTCTGATCCAGTCTTCACCTGGGGAAGTTTTAACTGTTTCTGACCAGGATTGTATTCACTGCCTGTCCCAGCCGTGCTTCATTGCTGTCCCCAACACACTGTTGCAGATACTCAGTCTCCAAAAAACTCCTCAGACTTTTTGTTTCCCTACCGGATGTGGCGTGGGCAGTCTCTGACCAGGAACTGAGAGAATAAACTCATTCCAGCTGGCAAACACCAGAATTTGTGTATTTGAACTGATTTGAGGTTTAAGAAAAAAGGTTTAAAAAAAGAAGAAAAAGGAAAAAGTGAAAATTGTTGTTGAGATCTCACATCAGGAAAATTAGGAATAACTCCGTACATTTACTGTTATAAACCCCCATAGCTCTTTATATTTAAGGCACTAATTATATTTCAGGCAATGTTGTCACATGTATTTCAAAAGAGAGGTTATTCTGAAAAGAAATGTGTGAACATAATGTTAACATGGTGTTACAGGTATTGCCCTGATCCTGCTTACTGTGCTGCACGTGTACTGAATTTGGTGAGAGTGGCTGTTATTTTTAGAAAAAAATGAGGAAATACTGTCAGCATAATTTCCCTGAATGTGAACATCTCACACCCATTAATTTTTTTCTCCAGCTCTGTAATTTTATGTTCTTGGGTCCCTTCGTGTACAACATCAATCACCTGCAACTGCTGTTGAATTCAAGTTCTTCCTTTTAGATACAGCAAGAAGATACAGGAAATAATGGAAAGCTTCTGGTTTGAGCTATTCATAGAACTTTTTTAAAAACTTACTCTTAGAGCAAGGACTCCATAGATCACATAGCACGTTGCCTACCATTTCCTTCTAGTCACAGAATCTTTCCTGCATCACAGTTGCTTTTTATCTGGAAATAATTACGGCATGATTTCAGCAAGGATACACATCTATTTTTGTAAAGCTCCCAAGTGAACATCATAGTTTCCACAGCATTTATTTTGATCCTGAAAATTGCAGGTAATCATCAAGCGCACTACTTAAAAACATTACTACCTCGGTCTTGAATCACTAGAAATGCTCTAAAACCTATACAAGCTGGAGAACAAACATGGCAACTGAGAAGAAAATAAGCGTCAAAAATTATTCTGGTGGTCAAGAAACCATTTCCTTATACTTTATGTAATTACTTTAGAAGCTTAAACATTCCTTCTCTTGGTGTTTCTGCCTGCAGTTCTAAGGGCTTTTACACTTAATGTGTTGCTTCAACACACAAGTTAAATTGGTGTCACCTAGTCCTCAGCTGTAGATCATAAGGATAAGATAAACGATGGGATAAAAAAGCAGGGAAGACAGGAACATTGTGGCTCATGGTGCTCTGCACTGGTGTTATTGCCACTAACAGCAATAACAAAAACACATCTGAATATCTTAAGGTTTCTATTATTTTTAAGTGTGTGCTGTAGAGAGATTGAATTTTAAACCTGTTTTTCTTAAGATTGAAAAGAAAATCCAAAGAAAAATGCATTCAGTAATAGTATACATTATATTTGCCAGATTTTAGCAGTAATATTTTTTTCAGAATTTAATATTGATACTGAAAGCCAACATCCTCAGGTATCTGTCAGGTAACTGCCATTATATATATTTGTGCACACTTCCACCCAGGCAGCACAGGTGAACCACCACTCTCCATGTTGGCTTTGGAGGCCACCAACAGCTTGAATGACATTGCTCTAAATGAGAAGAGCTTTTCAATCTCTACCTTATTCTTGCAAAGGGAGGGAGGGAGAGAGGAGGAGGAAGGAAGAAAGAAGTCCCAGTGGGAGAAGGAGCGGCCTATCCCTGCTGGTCCCTGTGTGCTGCTGACAGGACAGTCTCCCCTTGTGCAGGATACGGGCCGCGGCTGAGAGCAAACAAGCACAGAGCAAACAGTCTTCAGCTCCTGAACATTAAACTGTTTACATTCTAATACAGGGAAAGGACCACAGTTTAAACCTTTACGGGAAGGATGTCTTCTGCTAGGGTTTCCAGGCAGCATTGAAGAGGTGTCCTGCGCTCCTGGGCTCCTCTGGCTGGCCATGACTGATGCTGGAGAAGGCCACAGCATTACCCTGGGCACACGGGGCTGCGGAGCAGGAGAAAGAACTGCAGTGCCACACTGCCCATGCCTCAAAGCAGGGTGGTGACCTGGTGGCCGGGGCACCTGAGCTGTCTACACTGGTGAGGCTGGGACCGTGGTGAGGCAGGAAGCAGAGGGAGATGCTGCTCTCCTTTCGAGAGGTGGCAGAGGGAAGATCCACACCCCACCAGCTGGAGCAGCAGTCTGTGCTATTTGTGTTGCTTTCTCCACATGTATCATTTGTACAATTACAGGAGAGCGGATGATTTTCCCCGCCTTCTGTCTCTTTATCACTAGATGAAAATGCAGTTGGGGGGTTCAGATCCACCCCTCACTGATCACATTTTGTTTTGAAATGAACTCACTTGTGGAGCCAGGAAGTCTGCTCGGGGCCTTTGCTGGGGCCCCAAGACAAGCTTTGGGTGCCATTTCCCAGGGCAACACCACAGAAAGTGCTGAACATAAATTAGAGAGTGATTGTGGTGCCCAATTATGCACAGGTATCACTTATTTACACATTAGAAACTTACTAATAGTTATACTAGTTACTGGAAGGACAGTAGCAGTGTCCGATTCTTCTTGGTGTGTACAATCCTGTTTCACAGATCCGTTTTTAAAAGTAATCTGAAAAAAAGTATTTCTAC
This sequence comes from Scolopax mira, assembly GCA_004320125.1. NCBI lineage: Eukaryota > Metazoa > Chordata > Aves > Charadriiformes > Scolopacidae > Scolopax > Scolopax mira. Next base: position 6,908 of record BJBW01003782.1, read on the forward strand.
TCATGCATTTATAAATCAATTTATAAAAATCAGTTCAAGGATCGCTGCTCTGCGTTTTTCTTTCCTGCTGCTTCTCACAGTTTGACTCTCCGTGTGCTTTACAGCAGAAAAGCTCTACCAAGGATGTGTGAATCACTAGTGATCTCTCACCACAGTTTCAAGACCACTGACAAATTAAAAGTAAAGCTCATTGTGCAGATTTGAATCACAGCAGCAAACACCATACTGGTACGGTATTGGTATGAAGAAGTTACACCATCAAAAGCAAAAAGTAGAAGCAATTTAACCCCTCAGCTAACAGTACATGCTCCAGATATTCAGCCAAATTTGCAAAGCAAATATAAAGGCAAATATGCAATACCTTTCTTCATGAATACTCACTTATCACACTTCCTTTAATCTTAGTAAATAATTGAGTGGACAAATCACATGAATGAATCAAGAGTGAATGAAATGAACTGTCACCATGGAAAGCATTAATATACTTCATAAAAAAGGTATATTATCTCATTTTTAATTTTGACTGAAGTTATGATTAAAAAAAAAAATTTAAAAATTGCAGAATGTTTCCCTGCAGCTTTTCAATAGAAAACTAAGAGCAGCTCCAGGCTGGCCTCTTTCTAAGCACCAGTAGCTGCATGTAGCTTGAAGAAAAGTTCAGCATTTACGTTACAGGTACCCTCACAGAACAGCTCTTGCACGCTCAGCAGAGTAGTGTCCCCCAGCCACGGCTCCCAAGTTTTCTTTTCCTTGTTTTCATTGCCAATAATACTTCAGAGAGCAGAAACGGCTGCACGCTGGCTTGTATGCTGTCACTAGCACCCGGGGTGCCAGAGGTTGGGGACCCTCACCTTAAGGCTCTTCTGCTACCAGCCTGTGTTTCTTCTGTGTATTGGCAAGACCTCAGAAAGCAAATTAGTATATGGCAAAGGAAAAAATGGTGAAATATTTTGAGGCTCTGACAATCACTCCTTCATTTGTTATTACACTCTCCTTCAGAAAACACTTCAGAACAAATTCACATACATGTGCATACATGCATTTTTATATTGGTGATAGTTTTTTTCTGTGAGTAAAAAAAGCTAAGAAACAAGTTAGATTTGTAAATGAAAATGTATTTCACCTTTATACATGCTATACAGGTCATGCAAATACAGAAATCTACAGGTTATACAATGACACCATAATAAAATATGTCACATTTGTCAAACACAATGTATCACAGCAAAACAAACTGGTTTTGTTTGTTTATTATTTAGGAAATAGATGAAGGACTACTTTGGAAGACACAGTACCATGCTACAGCTTACTGCACAGTCAAAAGAAAGTGTTTCTCTGAAGTACACTAACATAAATAGAGCTGGATTGTTGTAGGTATGATTTCTTTATACATCGCACGTAACGTCATTGGTTACTTTCCCGTTGCTGGCTTTAAAAAGCACAAGAACAGGGCTACAACTGAGCTCAAGCTAGGCTGTGAACTCCCTCACATGTGAAAAAAAAAACAAACAAAAAAGCAAAAAAAAAAAAAAACACCCCACCCCTCCCAAGTTTTCACTTCTTTTGTGTTGTGTCCAAAGGGAGTTGTATTTATAATTTATCTGGACAGAATAAAGGAACTGGACAGAAGTGTCCTCAAAGCAGCACATAATCTAGCAGAAAGTTATCATAGTCCACCAACAGAATAAAGTTAACATTGTATGGTACATAATATCTAGACATTATACATCCTGATGTGAATTTTCCCATACAGATGCTCACAGACTGTTGCGAGGGCAGTGCTCCCCGTGGGTGTCTCAGCCTTTGTAGTTCTGCTGCAACGTTTGCATATTGTTTTGCTGCTGACTAAATCTTGTTTGCAGAGCCTCCAGGAAGCCAAAATACTTTTCCTCATGATAGAAAGCCTGCTGGTACTAATCAAGTGTCTGCATCTTCAAAGATTAATGTTTATCTCACCCCCCCGACCACTCACTTGGATCTACTACAGCTATACTATATATATTAAGGGATTATACTAGGCATTTTGCCTACTTTGTTTACAGGTGTTACACAAGTAAGTTTATAAACACATAACTGATAGTCGCTCCCAGACTAATTAATATTAACCAGTAAGTGCCACTAGTGACTAAAAGTGTCAACATAACCATAACGGGATCACTCCCACACTCCACAGTCAGTAAGAAGGCTCTTTTGACTCCAGCAGCCATATATTTTTCAAGCCTTTTCAGCTAAAGCTTTGAATTATACACCTGCATAAAAGTTGCCAGTAACTCCTTATTAGTGACAAAAAAAAGATAGGCACAAAACTAAAGTACAGAATATTATTTCTTTTCAATGCACTGTGGGCAAACCTCATCATTATTTACAAGAAAAAAAAAAGGTCTAGATAGATGTATGACAAAGCTTAAGGAAGAAACATTTCAAAATAAAACGCACAGGTAAAAATCACAGTGAAGTGTTGAGATGAACTTTAAATTAAAAGAAATAAGTGCTTTATTAGCAGCTAAAGCTCAAATCCTAATGCACACTCAGTCTTCCCTGAAACCATCGAGGCTCTAGATCACTGGGTTCTACCAAAAGCAGACAGTTATTCAACGTACTCCCTGGGAAGACAAAGTTATATTCAGCTCTGATTATTTGAAATCCAGTGTTCAAGGACTGCAGAAGCTTTTTCAAGTGACAAGCTCATATTTTACTGCCAGTGGCATCACAGGGATATATATATCTCCTCCACAAATTGCTACCTCTGTCAATTAAAAAAAAAAAAAGAGAATATCGAGTCAGCTATACAAGTTAGGTGACTTCAGTTTTGTAATTTAGAATACACTCTCTCTCAAAAAAAAAAGAAAAAAGAATCAGCTGTGGCACTGTACTTCGAAACTGTCACTAAAGCTTACTATGGTTTTTTCCTGTTGTTTGCAGGCTTTCCAGAATAAGTGATCCTGCACCGTGCTGCAAGTATTTACAGCAGCGGAAAAGAATAAGCAGCAACAATAACTACCATTTTCTAGGCTGGCCCCAATTTTAACTGTTTTCTTCATGCAAACAGGCTCCAAAGTTGTATAGGAAAGGGACTGTATTAATGAAGAAAAAAAGCAACTCTTCTCACTATATTCTGAATGGATAAAGGTAATATTTCCATTTATCAGATACAACTTTTGGTTGCTATGATACACTTGAAATTTGCATATGATGCCAATTTACAAAGAGCTGCAAATATGAAAGATTATCCTAAATTTCAATATCTAGGAGACCAGGTTTCTTCCTTTCTCCGCATATGTTGTTTACAACGGCAATATTTTTCTGGAAAGCTGATCAGTAATCACAGCAATTTATCATATCTAAGGTGTTTATCACAATACCGTACCTTTATCTTCTGCTGAAAAGCGAGATTGTCAACAGATAGAATTAAGTGTATTTTCCTGTCCTGGGCTGTTAAATCCCTCAATTAAGTTTTTGTTACAGTCATCTAGGCTAATGGTATCACTGGACATTTTGGAGTATGTAGCTTGGCCTGTGAAATCCAAGAGATCTTCAAGAGCCTTGGAATTACTTGTCCCATTTTGGTCCAAAGAAACACCAGGCATAAGTTCATTCATAGGTGAGTATTCAGGGATAGAGATAAGTTCTTCCTTTGAAACTGGGCTGTACAAAAGATAAAAAAAAGAAGATGCAGGGTAAGAGGTGTGTAACTTAGTTAATCAACAACCAAATTAATCTTCTGAGTCTCCAAAAATTACTACTTATCTTAAGGCCAACTGCAGCAAGCCTTTACCTAGACTACATCCCAATCCAAACAGAAAGAGGTTACTCTGTTCAGGATGGAAGGTCATATCTAATCCACATTCCTTAAAGATTAAGGATTGTGGTAGCTGCGTGATGTGAACACTCATCTCCTAAAAAACACATTTCTGGTAGTTTACTCCCAACTCATTTCTCAGTCCCTGTACCATTCCCTTACTTCGATATTTATTGCATCTTGCAAATTGTTGTCCTGATCCTGCAAACGTTTACCTAAAGCACTCACGCTTCACACCTTAAATAAACAGCCATTTCTTATGACCATACGATACACTTCAGACATTAAAAATCCTAAAATTTAAGAAGTGCTGCTACCAGCTGACATTTTGCCAAGACTAGTAAGGCTAGTGCCTTTCAGTTTGGAGAAGAAAAGGCAGAGGAAGGATTTCACAAGGATTTCTCAAACTTTGAAGGAGTGGTGGATAACCTGAGGGCAAAACGATCTTGCATCAAATCCTGCAACACAAAACCTAGTGGGTGCCCCACGACTAGTAAGAGACTGGATTTAATACTTATCAAAGAATGTTATTGACCTAGTGAGATGGTACTATAGAACCTGCTGCCAGGTGAGGTCCTGGATGCAAACGTTATCAGCAAGTTGAAAGAGGAGTCGGATAAACTCATGGGCAACAGGTCCATCAGCAGATATTTCAAAGGGCAAGGCAGAGTTGTGCCCTCTAACATCCCTATCATAACACTTCTGTGGATTACAGGAAGTGGTGGGCTCAAGTGCTCTCCCTAACTGCTTATTGATACTCTCCAAGCCCAAATAATGGGCTAGATAGACTTCTGGTCTGTCCCATTAGGGCATTTCTTACGTATTTATGTAGATTTACTGGCAATACTGGAACAGTATGAGAGGTTAAGTTGGCTTGCTGATTAAGGAAGCACCATATAAAAATTCCACATTTAAAATTCAGAAATGGTTATCCCATAGCAGCCATAAATCAACTTCCACCTTTCCCGCAAGTCCTTCCATCAAAATACAACAGTATTTAATACACACAAAATTATTTACCAATTTCCATACATTTGTTCCATTAAATACTTAAAATTCTAAAATAATTTTTTTCTTTATTCTGTTTTTATGGAGTGAGAAAAGCTCATGCATCGTGGCTATGTAGTCTTGACACCAAAAAAAATGGTGACATCTGTCAATATCTGCAGTAGCTACTTTCATAGAACAATCTGAAAGGTTTGGACAAACTTGTACGGAATCCATATATAAGGACTGAAGAAGGATTTTAGAGCCCTCCCCGTGCCAAATATGTGAGAGTGAGATGAGGTTCTGCTGACTCTTGTCCGAAATAACCAATTTGCATCTTGGGAGGTGTGGAGTACACCACAGGAGACCCTTGACTGCCCTACTGTGGGGTAGGTGAGAAGTAAAGCAGTAAAGTATCAACAAATAAACCAGAAACCTTTCTGTGTGTCTAATATGAATCCCACAATTTCTTCTGCTAGATACGATCTGTACCTCACATCCATGGACTGAACCTCATCTGTTGAGTCTTCCATGCTGTTAGATTTCCCATCAACAGCTTCCAGCTGAGTAAGTCCTGGAACTGACTTGAGTCCATTAGCAACTACATCTTGGGAAGGGATTACAGAGGCAGCACTTTCTAAGCTTTTGTTTTTCAGGCAGGTTGCCAATCCATTGATATCTGTAAAAGAAGGTTAGAAATTATGACATAGCAACTTCTTTCTTAACATAGTTTAAAGGAAAAAAAAAAAAAACACAAATGCTTTTAAGTTATATATTGAGTAGAAAGGGAGTCTGACAATGCAGTAGGACTCAGTTTCATCTATGACTCACCATACTATACCGTCAATCCTCTTTTTCCACTCTAAATTTGCACTTTATGCTACTTCTTTTAAATCCAAGGAAACAGAATGGATTTTTTTATGTCATGTACTAAAACACTTGGCCTGGAGTAGTAAACAAAATATAGAAAAATGCCAGATATCTATATTTTATTTAATAATTCTTAAAATATATATGCTTTTTTCATGAAGTCAAATGAAAAGTAAGATTTATAGCAATGCTATAAAAAGCTTACAAGCACAGTTGTATTCAAAAATTTTCTACCTACAAAATTTGAAGTAGATTGCAGCAACCAAACCTACAGCAGACAAGAACTTCTCATTTACAGAAATGCTGTGTCAGGTACTAAAATGGAGGAGAAACTTTCTTCTGCTTACGTGGCAAAACAAGACTAAGTCTCCAGTTTCTAACATTTGTGGCTGACGCAAATGTTGCTGTTCTTTTTGAGATGAAAGCAAAGAACCTGTAATAATACACGATGCTCTGCCTGAGATTACAAAACTATTAAAAGAACTGTGAAAACAGGTCAGAAAAATACGGCAATTTTTACCTGGCTGGTTGAGAACAAGGGTCTTTGGCTGTTCCACATTCAGAGTTGATGGTATCTCCAGTTTTGGCTCTTCCTTCTGTAATCAAGTAACAAGTCAACCATCTTAGACGAAGGACTGTAACCTTCAAGGAACTGATTGGACTCCAAACTTGTGAGACTGCCCAGGGCCACAGGGCGGTAAAAGGGCATCAACAGCAAGAGATTTTTTTTTCCTATTCAATTAGGCATAGATTTTATTTTCTTTTTGAAGTAAAAAAAAAAACATCCACTGAAATAAGTGAAGAAACAGTTTTCTTAGTAGAAAATTTAAAATAGAGGTGAAAACTTGACTCTGTTGTTTCCTGTCTGGGCACAATTGCCTTGTTCTCAATCCCACATTCCTGTCAGACTTAACAGAGAGGGCTCAGTAAATAATTCACTGGCTGGTACAAAGCAGAAAAAGATACATCAGAGCAAGCAAACATTACAGCTCCAGAGTCTGCAACAATTGCACAGAGCTATGTTTCTGTAGCAGTGGCACAACAATAACTGTGACACAGTAACAGTCATTCTCTGTTGGAAATGGAACTAAAATTTGGGTGTAAAGTGTATCTACTAACATGGAAATACTCAGGTTTAATTTTCACATATGGGTTATAAACCAAAACAAAACCCTACAACTACACACTGTTCATACCTTTATTTCTGGTGTTTCACTCCTCCTTGTTCTCTTCATTATTTCATCTATTCTCTAGAAATCAAAATAAGGAGGATGAGAGGCAGAGAGAGTATTTAACACAAGAGAATGATCAAGGAGATATAAAAAGACAAAAAGAAAAACTTTACTGTCTTGTCCTCATGCCTGCTTATCTTGAAAAAGTGAGAACAAGTACAAAAAATAAAGAAAACAAAAGACAAAAAACACCTGAGAGCTGGCTTTCACATACCAGATCGCACAGAACATGACCGTCTCAGGAGATTCAATTTAGAGACAAACATTTGGTTTTAGTTATGAGTTGAGCTCAGCTCTTATTTTCATCTAGTTGCTTTTCCAACTATTTCCAAATAGTTCCTTTAAAAAAAGTTAGGGGATGGAAGAGTAAAATGAAAGATCTGAAGTTATTTTGCTGGAAACGCTTAAGGCATCACCCTCATATATTTTTATTTTTTCTTCTTTGTTCATTAAAAAAAACCCTTCCAACAAACCACATCTCTTTGCGCTACTTTGAAAGGAAACTATTTGAGATTTAAAGACACTTGGGTTTGGTATTCTAAGCTGCAACATGCCTCTAGCTCAGTGGTAAACAGTTAAAAATAACATACTGGAATGACATATATGGAAGCACAACCTTTTATAACCAGACAGAGGTTGTGCAGTTATTCTGCCTGTAGATAAAGCTAAGTTATGCAGCTCCAGCCATTTCCTTGTGTGTTAGTGCCCAGCCAAGCCCTGCTGCCTCTGCAGAATGCAGCCAGAGGTGAGCCAGGTGGGAGAAAACCTGTTTGTTAATCACATTAACTTTCTCAATTAATGACGTGGAGCTTATTTTGATTAAGTTTTCAAACAATGTCACTCAAGTTCCTCGATAGTCTGCAATGTCCTGGGTTGGGCAGCGATCGACACTTGCCTTGGTGTGCCATTCCCTGTTTGTCTCAGGCATTTAACTTTGCGTGTAGAGGCTAATTCTGTGTTTGTTCAGTACCTACTAGAAAGTCATTTGCCTTAGGCAATTCCATTGTTATGAATTTTCATGTCTACACATTCCCCTAATATACAAGTAGCAAATACTAAATTAGGCATAAATATCAATCTGTAATCCAGGTTATTATTTCTAGGTACTATTGGGTACATCCTTGTGGAGGATTAGCTAGCTGAGAAGGGCCACATAGACCTGATCACGCTAGCCGAACTTGAGAAACATCAAACCCAACTTCTCTGAGGCTCCAATGCAAGGCCTAGTTAGCCAGAGTAGGCCTCGCTGGTTTTCCTGAATCGTGCTGACAACGGACTTTTACAAGGACATGCCAACCTTGCAGCAAATAAGTAAACAACTTTGGGGAAGTAGGAACACAAAGAAGGAAGTATTTGCTCAGTCAGCAAACCGCAAGTAGGAGGACCATATAATTATAACTTTTAGAGCTTAGCCTATCCTAGACTGACTTGTAGGCAGAATTATCTAAAACAATATAAAAATGTAAGCACATTACAATAAAGTTGAAGCTTGCTGATCACTCATATTGAGTGTGTCCTTGTCTTCCCTCCATCGCGACACATCCTGGATTATGTATTTAAACAAGAAATGAAATAATTATCTTAAATAAGACACAAATATCTACCTTCTTCCGCTCCAGTCTTTCTTGCTCAATTTGTTGCATGATTTGTTCCCTTTCAAGACGAAGTTGTTCAGCTGCCTCACGGGCTTTGATTTCTGCTTCTTCCCTCTAATCAAAATGTGTAAAATACGAGAAGGCCATTATTTATTTCAGGCAGATTACCAGATAAGTATTTATTTATATGTAGATATAAATATATGTATTCATATATATGTATATAAATTTTCACATTTGTGTTCGAGACGGTACCTGTTTCTCAAGTTTGGCTTGGAGCTCTTTTTCTTGCTTTTCTTTTAGCATTTGTTCTTCCTCAGCTCTTCTCCTGGCTTCCTCTTCTGCCTTTTTTCTAGCTGCTTCTTCTTCACGTTTTCTTTCCTCCTCCTTCTTACGAGCCTCTTCCTCCAGACGAAGTCTTTCTTCTTCTGCCTTTCTTTTCTGTTCTTCTCTTTCAAGCCTGCAAAAGACATAACAATATGTTTACGAGGTTTCATCTTGTTTAGTGTGAATCTTATTGTATGTGGCATGCAATCAGCAGGAACTGATAATGTATGCATCAATGCACATTTTCATGAAAAATGCGAAGATACAGCAAAGACGTTGAGCATATACCCAGAATTCAGGTTGCTATGAAACATTTATGCCAATCTTATTTTCACTGCCCCAAATCTTTCCTAGAAATTATAGTTTCCCTTGAAGAAGAAGGTGTCATCAAAAAAAAAAGAAAACTTTTCCATTCTAATTTCAATTAGAGCTTCAGTAATATAAACACCCCTCTTCCAGGATGCTGGTATCAAAAAAAAAGCAAGTACTTTTCTCCTTTGTTTCAGCCAAAGATAAACAGATTTGATGAGTAGCAGCAAACAACAGCCACAAAACACTAGATGTAGTGGTACAGGAAAAACAGTGCACCTAAATTCCACTTTGTGACGGTCCCTGGCCCACTTAGGGACATCATGCTCCTTTGTCACCACACTGAAGAGCTGCTTTAACAACTGCATTATCCGTGCATATCAGGGAAATATCAAGTCGTTCGTTACCCCCCCCCCATGTTTTCAGTAAGAGCAGACAAAGTTGAATTTAGACATGCAGAGCTGGTAGTTAACTATTAGGGGCTTGAAGAAAGAGCATGATTTCTTGATACTTGCAACCAGTATCCAATGTGGAGAACAACCTAAAAGCTTGCTCCCAGGACCGAGACAGAATTTCATTGCTCAGACACAGCAACCTTCATTGTGCATATACTCTTTAAGAGCTGGGCAGGGAGATGGAGATAAGCCTCAGGTTTATTTGCTGAACGACACAAGACTTGACATTTAAATCATATACTAACTACTGCAAGACTCTTTCTTTTACTTGAACGAGGTAATTTAAAACTGCGTTTAATATTTTTTTACAAAATACTTCAGTATTTGGATGAATAATAGTTCCTTCAGGCTGCTTAAAGAGGCCAAATTATTATTGTCTACCTTCACTAGTCATAAAGACTGCCAAAGACACTAATTAATTATGTGTCCAAATTGAAAGAAATTAACACTTACATGTAAGCTCTCACCTAGATTCTAAAACGACAGTTTCAAGCATTTTGAATGATACAAGTTAAATTATTAGGTAATAATTTTCACAAGTCAGAGATACCTCTCCCGTTCTTCTCTTTCCTGTCTCTCCCTTTCTTCTTGTTCTTTTTGCAGGCGGGCCTGTCGTCTTTTTTCAGCTAGAATTTTTGAGGCTTCTTCTGCATCAGTTGTTCCTGCTGTGATCTTCCCTGGGAGAAGACAACCAAGAGCGGAAATTTAGGCAGGGAACTGAGCGCCCAGCACATAACACTTGCACAGAGGATAAAACAGTCCTGGTTCGTGCTGATACCACACCTTTGCTTTTCAAAAAACATACATCAGCAATTTAAAAACATGGGATAGATAAGGACATCCTTGGACTTCAACATTTTCGCACCCTCATTAACAAGTGTTTTTCATAAATGGGTAACCCTGGTGAGAACTATACGTTTACTGGTCATAGTATGTATCTTTACACACTCTCACAAGCCCATAACTGAGCAGCTTCATAAAAAGAATAGCTCATCACAGTTTATAAGCCTCACAAACCCACGATACCTTGCAATTCATGCTTGCAGTAAGACTGACCTTCATTATTTTCAGCCTTTCCTGCAGAAGGCACATGCTTCTCAGAAGCCACATGCTTCTCAGAAGCCATTTGGCCTGCTGCCTCATCGGTGCGTGCTCCTGGAGATTTTTGGTGACTGACGTTTTCTTTCTCCTTGTCTGCTTTCTTTTTAGGAGTCTCCTGGTTGAGATTAGAAGTGGCACGGTGCTTCACAGGAGAAGCTGGATACTGTTTGGTGTTTTTAGGAGACTGAGGATAAGTCTTTGCAACTGTCCTGATGAGGGAAAACAAAAATCAAAACAGGCCGTATGTTACACAGTTTGGAATCAAACTCCATCTTCACATATATTGCTCCCCTTTCTTGTCTCTGGCTACATAGGACATCAGCTGGTTTGCACAATACTGCATGGAAACCACCTGGATGCAAGCAATCAGAACCTGAAATACAGGGAACTGCCATGCAAGTGCAAATGATAACAGAAAATTCTTATGTAAAAAGACCAAGTTGTCCTAATTGTAGGCAAGAGATACAAAATCATGATCTTCCTAAAACAATTATTTTAGTAATGGCCATTTTGTAACAATTTTGTAAACATTCCTGTACTGAATAGTCCTTTCTCAACATTTAAAGCAAAACTATGTCCACTTTCTCTCTGCAGAGATTACAATGAGTTGCAGTTCGCTACTTTCATCTGAATACTGCCTTGTCAAACACAGTCTTTAGGTTTTTTTTTTCCAAAATACTACCATATACAAAGGTGAAGCGGGGTACCACAAAGGAGGACAGAACTGACCAAACCATTCTACAGTCAGCTCCGCTGTTTCATCAATTGGTGCTTTAATCAGCACCAATGCAACAGACTGAAGGCTCAAAACTCAGCCCCTGCAACCTTTTCCACAGCTGCATTTGGGGTGATGGCAATGCAGAGCAGCAGCACTGCCGATTGCTCGTTTGGCTGTTGCATACTTTAGGTGAAATGATAACCTTGAAGTCAGTTTTGGGGAAGCAGAAGGGTAAAGATACTTGATATTCACTGAAAAATAGCTGCACATTAAAGAGAATAGATTACGAGGAAACATAAAACTCCACACAAACACCATGCATTATTTATGTAACACCAGTAACTAGCACTAAATACTTGTAACATTAGGAATGGCTGGGCTGTGTGACTCAGTAGTATGGAAGTAAAGAGATTGCAATCTTAAAAAAAATTATTTATGTCAGTCCCATTAGAATAAATCATCCTACATTAAAGTTAATATTATACATGTAGTGTGTAATGTTCACACACTCCTTGTGAATATGTGATTATGATATAAATGTGCTATCCCTTATCAACTTTTTTCATCTACACAATATAGTTTCACATACTATAACATGTTTTCTGGACTATACACTCATTCTGGTAGACCACAAGCATGAAAACATGAACAATGACTGAAAAATAATAGACTGGAGTGGCAAGTTTTGTATAGATCTAACTATAGTATTGTATGGCCAGAGACTACTATAACTGGAATAACATTTGCATACAATAAAAATTAAACGTCTTTCAACCCCCCTACCCCCCCAATTCATGAATTCAGGGGAAGAAAGAGTTCTTTTTCACCATATTATGCTGCATTTGAAAGAGGGTGAGACATCAGAACACGAAGCTCATTCAGACTATTGCACCACCTGTACTTTCTCACTCCTACTGAAGAGCCATCACAGACTCAAAAAGCCCTTGGGCTGGTGGAAGAGTAGCACCCAAGTAAATTTGAAGTTCAGTTCAGGTACCCTCTGCCTGCAGGCCCAAGAGCTCCCCGTCAGCTCAGGTACTCACCCTTGGTCCTTCCCTGAAATAAAGCTGTAGGTAAGCTTGTTCCTGGCTTCCTAGCCTGCCATCCTGACCTGCTGTCCTGACTCGTGCTTGGAGCCTCCTTATTAAGGTCTTTGCTGGCTCTCACTGGACCCTTAGCTGACCCTGGTCACCATCATCAGAACTGCCTTGGGCACCTCTTTGGTCTGCTGTGGAATGGGGTCCTGTGGGTGAGGTCCCTGTCCTCATCTGCCCTGCTGCCACCCACGGCTCCTGGCTCGCCCTGCCTCGCAGGGCACCCTGCTCCTGCTGCTCCTTGACAGAAACAGGCTTTGGAAGATGCAGACAAGCAAGTTTGTTTCCAGGTCATGTGAAAAACAGCAATGGGAGAAGCCAATGAGATTGGCTGGTGTTGTCCATATCTGTTTAAGCATTTCTCTTTAGGATAAAGATGGAGTCCCAGGCCTTCCTAAAGACAAAGGCAGAAATTTCACAGCCTCACCTACATAAGTACATCTTATGTGTGCTGCACCATTACAGTCATTTCCAACTGCATTTCATAAAAATACAATGTGTAATAAAGAAGCAAAAAACCTTTCTTATGCATCTCTGCAGCACAGAGGATGCTTCTTGCTAATCAGACACTTCTTCAAAGCATAGTATCTTCTTGCTGTCCTTGGTTTGCATTTCCGATTTCACCACACATTCCTTGCAATACTTTTTATTTAACTTGTTGTGACAGGAGCAGCAAAAGAGTCACATAAGTAAGACTGAGTCATTTTCAATATTAGCACAGAAGTAATTGTTCTCTAATAAAGACATGACAATCAAATTAAAGAGGTTGGTAGGAAGGAGTCTAGTCATGACAGCTATCCTGGCACTGCGTAGGAATTAGAGCAGACTGGCTACACAACTTAACCTGTTGGACTAGAGGCACGTGTTGAATCCCATTATTTATAAGGCATCTTTGAACGTTTAGACCTACAGAAATTTTTCCATACAGCTCTTTGTCTAGAATAACAAAAAACATACATTATGCTGCACTTAAAAGAAGATACGGATGCCAGTAGAAAGCATTAAGTTAACACTGTTTTTCCTCTTGTATTTAAAACATATTGTCCACTTCGTATCTTTAACATTCATAGACACTTTTTAGCAGAAATGTCCAAACTTGACTGTGAAGAGAGAAAAATGGGATCATTAAGGGAAAATGTATAAATGCTTGCAGAGGAGTCTGCTAAGGCTTAAAAAATGTTTTATTTTAGCATTGGGAGAAAAGGAAAGGGATGTAATGAAACTGTGGTAAGAATGTGGGAACACAAAAGCGTGCCCAATGAGGATCAGAGCATTAGGATGACAGCTCCACAAAACACCAGAAGGGGTAGCGTGTTGTCTGAAAGTCGGCACATCTCAGTCACTAGATTTTACAGGGGGCACAGAAATACAGGAAGGGTCTTCCTCCCTCCAGGAGGGTCTTAGTTTCTCACCTAACCACCCTGCGGTGACATGGGGACAACAGCTTGTAAGAAGTCATTCTTTTCATGACCCCTACATACAAGAACCTCTATCAGGTCCACTAGTTCTTAAATTACAGGGGCTCTTACTTAATCAAAAGAGGAATAGCAGGGATAGCCCCTACTGCAGAAGAACATTTCATGAAGAGCACAAGAGGGGTTCTTAGTGTACTTTTGCTAAGCACAGAAAATAAAGTACATGTAGCACATGAGTCAGAGGTCAAATCCAATTTTGTCCATAAACAGCAAGGGAGAGAACAGTAGGCTTTCTTGAAAAGCCAGGTACGTGACAGGTCTCATCGGTTACAACAGTTCAGAAGCTGACTTTAATTCAGAAACGTGCAGCAACACCAGAGCTGCATTATTTTCTTTCCCCTGTTTCCCTATTAATTCAACAAAAGCTCTGCTGAAACCACACCAAGGACTTGCATGTTCTCAAGGGTGTTTTCTAAGGTTGCTCTGATCACAACAGGTTCTGATATTTTTGCTCTGCAACCTGTAATATTTTCTCAAAAGCAGATTTTTTTTCACGTCAGTTTTGATCTTTTCTAGCCAGAGACAGATTCATTTTCTCTTTTACATATGAGCATAGGTCACAGAACACATAGTGCAGTGATAGCTGCACTACTACAGATGTTTCAAAATCTTGAATTGGCCCATTCTCTAGCTAGCTGAGGAAAAAACCCTCAAAATAGTCCTGATCCAACATTCTACCCACTTTTTTTATCTTTCCAAGGCAAACCAAAGATCATCAGTAGTAACTGTAGCACATACCAAATAAAATCTAAAACTAGGTCACTGCAGGATATAGAAGCTACTTCAATGAGGAATTCACCACAGGCAGACACCTTTCTAATAGGTCGTTTTTAAAACTTTGGGCTTTTTTGTACTAGTCTAGGTTCATATTTCATCATTATTCTCCGATTTGATTAAGCATGTACATTTCTGATGTCAAACTATGTCCCAACGGCTGCAGGGAGATGTTGCTCAAAAGCACTACTGAGGTATGGGTTCAACGAGTGAAACCGAGCAAAGGACAGTGACACAGACCAGGAACTGGAAATGAACCAAGAATCACCCACCAGCAGCGCTGCAGACCCTTGTCCCTTTCCTCCTGCCCCCTCTTGCCCTCTCATGAGGTAATGCATTGGCAAAATAACGCAGCATAGAGGCTTGTCAGAGCTTTCCATTTCCATTCACTGGCTTATACTACGGCTTATCTAAAGACACTTAAACCTAAATCCTGCTTCCTTGATTCAGTCAGGTCCCATTGATTTCAAAGGGACTATTTTACCCAAAGACATGTGAAGGACACGGGCTTTATTGCTTTGCTGATCTATAAGATAGGACACTTACCTATTCTCTGAGGGATACTGCAAGAATAAACGGATTAACGTATAGATCTTTGAAGACAAAGCATCAAAAAAAAATTTACCAAAAACCCTGCTATTATTGATCTTTTGAAAGATCTGAAGAACAGGAGCACTTTACACAGTCAGTATCCAATAGCAATTATAAAAATGAAAGATAATGTCTCAATTATCCCAGCTCTCTAATCCATTAACTTTCATCTTTGTCAGCTGATCCAAACTGGATTCAAAGCAATAGTTTCGGGTTTCTTTCTTGTGCAACATTTCTTAATATATTTACTTTTCAATTCTCTTCAAGCTTTGAATTCTTTCCTTGATTTTAATTATTGTTCAATATGTTTTAATTTTTCCTTCTTTTCGCCTTTTTAGGTCTGTATTTGTTCACTTACTTTGTCTTGGACGTTATGTCTTGGGCTGATCTTTTTTCCTTTCTCAGTAAAATCTGCATCCTCAAACATTTGTATTTTATTTATGTAATTACTGTGAATCTACTTTGCCATCAATCACTGTCTCTCTTTAGGTTGAAGTTCTGTTGTCTAATTTGAGCCTATTTCAGTTACTTTACCATGATAAAAAGAGCTTTTTAATTAATAAATAATGAAATAACATACAGAGAAAACAAGCAACTACCACCCACAAACCAAGATGACAACTGTGAAGAACTAGTAACTAGAACAATGACAAGAAAACTTGAATGCCAAGTCACATCCTTTTAAGAAGAAAAATGCATACAGCTCATTATTTTCTAAATCACTGGCCACATTTAATTCTCTCCTCAATAGCTTTCTATGTTAAGGTGCTATGCAGGAACACTATCTACTAATGCTGTACAATACATATTCCTATTTCTTCCAGGATATTTTTTTGGCTACATGATGTGCTGGAAAGAGAAAGATTCAAATCATCAAAAGATTGTCAGGTTTGCAAGGAGAATCAATATTTGTCTACCTATTTAGTCACATTAAGTTCCACAGTTAATTTTACATGAAAATATAGGATTATACGATCTAAAGGAAGGTTCCAAAAGCCTGAATAGCTATATTTAAATCCACTGACCAGCAGACTGTTATATGGCATTTAAGGTGGATAAGAAATGCCTATCTTTGTATAATAATATAATGTGGCAATCTAGATGCCCTTTTTAAATTTTATTTTAGATTTCTGAGGAGAAGTTTTGAGAATGCTGTAGCAAAACTGTCTCTCTGCAATCAGTGATAAACATGGATTTAAACTCTATTTACTATATCTCTTGTAAGGTCAAGGAGGGTGTTCTAATTGGGCCACGTTAAGATTAAATGCTCAGTAATACATTTCTAGCTGTGTCAGAATCAGATTTTCTTGAGGAAGACAGGAAGGAAAAAAGCAAAAAAGGATAACTGCTGTGACTCACAATCAGAGAGAAACCCACCAGTGGCTTCTTAATTCCTCCACATAGCATCTGTTGCTTCCTCTAAAAACAGTAGTTTATATTCCTTATGGGCATGAAAACATTTTACTATAAAAAAGGTTTCCTAATTTGCACCTCTGGGAAAAGTCTCCATCTTTGCCTAACTTTTTACGGAAATTAGTACTACAAATTAAGATTGGGCATACTTTTTTCATGAAGCCCTAAACATCTGTTTCACAAAATCTTTTTTTTTCTCCAGATGTCTCTATGATGAACTCTACCAACCGTTTCAATATCTGTCCATCAAGAAGGGCTTCACTCACAGCAATCCATTTCCCACACACCATTTTACTCAGCTAAATATATCGCTTGGTGTATTTTTATACTCATATCACTTTTATTCTGAGTGACCTGAAAGATGCATTCTGAACAGGGAATCTCAGTACTTGGAAATTAATAGACATTTTTATAGCTCAAACTTTTCTCTGTACATTCTTGAGTGCCATTACACAATGATCTGCTCAAAGGTGTAATGAATAAAAAGCTGGTTGTCATTAACATTTCACATCATTCCATTCTTCACTAAACTTCTATAGTCCAGAATCTGATGACATTATATATAATATTGCAAGTTTGATAATTTGTAGCCTTATAATGTAAACAAAGAATTGCAATTTCCCAGTTGCATGCAAGGGGACGTCCAAAATGGAAAGAATGCCCAGAGCTGGATGGTTTCCTGTATTTTGTCTAATACCAAATTCACACACAAAATCATCCTCCGCTAAAGGCTTACGCACTCAGAGCTGAACTAGAAAATGAGAAACAGCAAAGGAACACCTTTTGAAGCAGAAGAAATTTGCCAGTAATGGGATCATCAAAACTGATTCAGAATGTGGCCAGGTTAGCTGGAGCGATGCAAGCAGAATGGAGCTAGGCCCCATCAGCCTGGAAACCATGATGAGTGGTGCAACACAAATGGGAGTCCCACAGTTTGCCTCTGATGTGGGAAAGGCATTTGAATTTTGGTAACTGGGCCAGAAGGCCAAAGAGCTTTTGTGATCTGCTGGTTGGTTGGACTAGTATATGTTCAAATGGGGAGGTAAGCATATCTTGATTTAGGATGGTGAGGTTATTTCATACAACAAGTGAGAGCTTCAGCCACATCAGTAAGGATCTGATGAGGGTATTTGTATGGGCACTATGACCTACAATTGTGGGCATAATGGGCATTATGAATGTAGAAAGTAAGATTCTTAGTGAATTAGCATTTAACCAATAGCATAAAATATGCTCAATAGATTCTAGGACATAAGAGTAATATGTCATTTTTTTCAAATGGAAACTACACTTCTTGGGTCACTAAAAGCATATTTGCAAAATAGGTCTGTGGTGATCTCCCTTCCTTCAGCATGTTGTTCCTCCAGGGCAAGGAGGTTTTGAGGATGGGAGAGGTAACAGAGCCAGTCCAGCCGCAAGTGTCAGCGGGGCCATTCTCACTTGTGCTACCAGGTTCAGATTAAAAATAGATAGATAAATAAATAAAATCAGATAAAGGGAGATAATTTTCAAGATAGAAGTGAGACGCATAACAGGGTCTAGGGAAAAAAAACCAACCATCACAGAACAAAACAAAGAAGTCAGACAGCTACTGTGGACTATGACTACTTTAGCATTCCTCTGCATTTGAGCCAGACTTATCCTGTTCTAAGAAAGCTGTGGAAGACATGTTTGCTTAGATTTGCGAGTTGCAAGCTGTGGTACACAAACTACAGTTTTTAGTGTCTACAAATGACAACTAAGAAAACCAACTCAATTGCTAGTAAGCCCAGATATGCCATAGGTCCACAACTATGCATGAAGAAAACCCAACAACCAAAGGCAACAAAGCCAAAGAGATCTGCTAATAAGCAAAGACTAAAACCAATAGTTCAGATGACACATAGTTTAAAGTATACTTATGGAACCAGATAGTCATACAAGCAATAGGAAGTGCATATTTTAAATGCTGGAATTTCTGGTTAGTATTTATGTACCGTGCATTTCTTCACATTAGGTAGAGTTTCTTCAAAACCAAACAAAACAAAAGCACATTTTAAAATAAATGTTAATACTTCACATGAATTATTAAATGCAATGTGATAACTTCAAAAGGCTGAGAAGTGTCTCTGGTGACTATTAACACAACTCTACACATATCTGTTCTTCTACATCTCTCTCTCTCTCTCTCTCCATCTGTATATGTGTGTACATATGACTAAAATTAACTAGATTTTACACAACAATTTAAAGAAAGTTCCTCAAGAATCTGTTTCCTTTACAGGTAACAAGAATCTCACAGTATATTTGACCACTAATAAGAGAGGCATACTTAGGTGTCGCAGGTGATGCAGATCTTCTGGACATGGCAGCAGGAGAATCAGACCTTCTTAGAGGAGATCCCATGCCAGATGATGAACCAGGTGTTGCGGGTCGCTTCTCTTTCTTTATCTTCTCAGTCTAAAAACACAGTTCACTTTAGTTTCCATAACTAGAACCAATACATCAAAAATAGATTGGATAGTTTTATTAACAACATTGTGTATAAACAGATTTGTGTAGCACACGTTTAAGATAAAAACATTTTAAACATCAGCTCACAACTGCAGTGCATAGTTTTTATTTACATAGATACGAAAACAACCAATAGAGTATACAAGTAACACCACATTATAGCCTCTCCAAGAGCTCTTGGGAGGGGTGGTGGCACTGGGTGGAGTTTACAAAATCATCTATTTGCTCCTGCAGTGCCTATTAAGGCATGGTCAGGAGTGCACCCAGGCATCTGGCAATAATGCTGCTGGATCTGACACTGAATCGCACCTAAGAAAGACATAACACAAATCTTTAGCTTCCAGCTTTGGTTCTCTCACTTGCATCTAATTTAGATGGCATGAATCCCCCCTAGAATTAACTATTAACTGACCTTACGTCAGTTTTACAGCCCTAGAATAAATTGTTTAAAACACACCTTACATTGTGTAGACTCAGTGAAACTGAATGACTTGCCTTGGCTTTTCTGGAAACTACAGTGGATCAATAATGCATCTTTTAAGCAAACAGCATAAAAAAACGTCCAGAGGAAAAGTTAAGCAATTGGTACAAAACAGGCATTGTCAATACACTTGGCAAGTTTCCGAAATATGTGAAACTTGCTAATTAAACCAGACAGACAGGATAGTCACACTCAGTAGATATCATATTCATCATCTTCATTCCCAGAAGTTACAGGCAAGTCTGAGAAACATACACCAGTGCCAGAACTCTCAGTTCCCTGAAAACAAAGGTGCTGCTGTTCCAAATACCAGTGCTCAACATTAATTCCCAGGAGGAGGAAAATATTAAAATGCTGCTAAACAGGAGCAGGAAAGCATCAGGTGCATGCAAGGCTTACTGTCTTACTGCTGTTCCTTATAACAGGGCTAGCACTTTATTTTTATGAATGTAAAGGGAAAAATAACAAACAGAAGTCGCAGCAGTTTCCCCAGAAGCGAAATCAAAACCATCACAAACCCACCTGAGTAACTTCAGCTGCAGCTGACCCTTTCATGGCATCGGAAGTGGAGGGTGAAGTTGCCTTCTTTCTGTCGGTGCTTCGGGTGGGGGAAGGCTTGTAGGGAGATTTAAGAGGACTAGCTGGTGCTACACGAGGACAGATATGGAATACTAAAGAGTTATAGTACAATAGCAAGAGCAAAAGGGAGCAGAGACAGAGGAAGTAAAGGAGAGGAGAAAACAGCATACTTTTATGTTATAATGTTCAAAGGTAGTCTTCAAGGTTTTTTCAAAAATGTTTCAAAAGATGACATTAGATAACACATTCAACATGGGCCCATGTTTACTAAAATGCCTCAACTGAAAGTAACACTTTATAGGATTTTAAATTTTTAAAAAATATCGTAAAATATCACTCTCTTACTCATATACCTTTTGAAACACCTGACTGTGACTGATTCTTTTCTCTTCCGAAAAATCCAGCTTCCTTTGCAGATGACAAAAAGAATAATCAAACAATTCTAGTTGTGTGACTTTTGAGCAAATACTGCAAAACAGGAAAGGTAACAGAGGAGTAGGATTTTTTTCTTAAAGCCTAAACATGGCAAAGGCTCCTAGATACCTTACTTGCTTTTCAAAATAATATTTAATTTAAAAATAAAACAAACACAAACCTAAGCTAAACGCTGCTGTAGGTATTTCAGTTATTGTTATTTGTGGTAGACATCAGTTTGAGTGCAACACATACATTACAGCTTACATGGCAAGTCTTTCTGAGTATTTTTCCTTCATTTACAATATGAACAAGACTTTTTAAAAAAGGGGTATTTTACTCCTTTTTTTGTTCATATTGTTTTCCAAGACAAAACTTTGACATATACAGAATACAGAGTATACTCTTTATCAGTAAGACAGGTACTAATTAAAACAATGTGACAGTATATTTCCAATCTTATCCAGATGAAGTCAAGAAGGATATTGACTTTGGAAAAGCAGTAACTATGCTTAAATGTAAAGGAAGTCACATTTCTTCTTTTTATTTTTTACTGGGGGCAGTCCTATAAAATTTCTTATGAAGCCTTTTTGTATGTTTTTAAGTTTAACTGGACCTGTACGTTCTTTGACTGACTTTCCAGCAAAAGTCCACTGAATATTAAGAAAAATGTTCAGAAACTTAAATGCTGTTTTTACTTCAACTGTAAAATAATGTAATTTTATGTGGCCAATAGCAACTCTTTGCCTGAATATCTTGATTCTGACACTAATAACACGTTGCCCTAGAAAAATAGTCTTAAAAATTAAGTAATTTCTAAGCTTACAGCAAATGCAGGAGCAGAGCAATTTTGACCCAAGCATAACGACGTGAGGCACAGTACGAGCTCTTAAAAAGGAAAAACTGTCTTTGGGAAACAACTTCTACAGAGAGAAGTACACCACAAATGGGAGATCTCCCTCAACCTTTTTGCTAGCAATTACTGGCAAAACCATCAACGGCCACTCTGAGTATTGATGCTGTTTGCAACTCCTGCTGCAGCCTGATTGCCTTGCGAGGAAATGGCAAGAGGACACCAGCTCAGAGAGCTGTTCCCAGAACCAGCTGAGGGGAAAGCAATCTGCAGACCAAACTGTGTCCTTATCAGTCGTGCCACTTTAAAGATGCTGCGATGAAGAGAGAGAGAGAAAGCTGAGAGTTTACAAACAAAATGAGCAGGAAAGGACAAAGACAGTCCCTACTGATTTCTTCAATATCAAATACAACACAGAGAACATCTGTTCGCCTCAAAATTTTAAGCAGAATATACTGATCTAATTTCAAGTTGGCTTTTGTTCAGTCTTAGGAGTAGTCGATCCCTGAGCGTTAAGTGAACTGGGAATTTTCTCATGGGCCAAGTGCTGCATGGCAGTGTTTCTGCTTCCAACAGATGCAGCTTTTAATGTAAAGACAAGGGAAGTAATTTCAGAGTTGTTCAATACTGATGTCCCTATGTGCTGCAGCAAAGTAGTAATGCACAGAGGAAAGTAGGCTTACTTTGTAATTCATTTTTATATCGCTTTGTATTAAAAACACAGATGCAGGACCTGAGCCTTTTTCAACTATGCCATAGGAAAACACCGATCGTAAAGATGATTGGCCTTATATTGTCTAATCAGTTTTATCCTGAAAAAAATGTTTCCTTTTGAAGACAGGCATTCAGGTGCGTGGCTGGTTTTTAATAAAAGCAAAGAAAACCCTGTTAAACTTTTGTCCTTGTTTCAGCAAACACTATAACTACGTATACCTGTATAAGCAAGAACCACTCTGCAAGTCAGGCACTTGCCTAAGTACTAGCAGGACTAGAAACATTAGAGTTGTAGATGTTTGCAAAGTAAAAGTTTTATTAGACTGCCATTTAGAGCCAGGAACAGTAACCATCATCCCTAATTTTTAGTGTTTCTTAAAGCTGAATAATTTCTGGAACTGACACCTTCCTGTCAATGTCTCTGTTTTTTCCACTGAGTATCCTTTTGTATTTGTATATATATGAAAATACACATGCAGTCACACAGTTAAAGGCAAAAGTAATTTAACAGCAAAGAACCGGAGCCCTAGTACAAATAATTAAGGCTCAAGTGGTGCACTGGGATTTTTGTTCTACATATTCAGGTGTGAAAAGGGACGACATTAATATAACAAAGCCTCTGAGAGGCTTTGGTCTGGTCTAAAATCTGTTTCTTAAATTAATATATTCAGTTTTCCATTGGATTAGGTTTTAGTGGGTTTGTTAATTCATTTTTTTGTGTGTGTGTTTTTTAAAACCAGTTCTTTTTAAATGAACTGGTTATTTAGAATTAACTGGTATTTAGAAAAAGATATTTAAAAGATAAAACAGACAAGGTGATGTGTTTTTTCAAGCTTTTAAATACACTGCTATCATGAACAACCTAATTGTCGATTTTGTACTATCATGTAAATTGTCATTTGGTTCATAGTACTCCATTTCTTCCCATTGTACTCCATAGTCTTTCCATGAGTAACTCCATTACTCAAATGCAACCTAAACCGTACCTTAACAGTTTCAGAGTAATTCACATTTTTACCTGGATTATTGTACTGCTCAGAAAGCATTAATGTACTTCTGCTTCTGGCTAAAGATGACTGTGTGGGAGTCAGCAGTCGAGAAACAATAAAGTTTTCCATTGGGCTAAGATGCATGCGGTGAGCTGAAGGATGGGAGCAAATAAAATAAAATTTAAAATGCAAAGAAATAAAACAACGTTACATTAAAATAACTGAAAGGAAATAATGAAATGATTAAATGAAAAAAATCTTGAAGTGTTTGAGATTTAAAATCTTTAACAATAACTTTCATTCCCTCTGAAAAAAAAAAAAAGGGTTTCTAGTTTCTCCATCTTTAAACGTTATCTTCCCATCTATATAATAAATATAGTAAGGTTAAGGCCCTGTTGCATTTTATCCTTACAGAAGCATGTTCCATTCTGCAAAATGGTTGCTTTCATGACTCAGCATGAAAAAGGTTTGCCTTTTTCCCTGGTAGGAAAGGTAGTAGAAACATTTGGTGTAACAGCGCAGCTGCTCACTAGCGTGCCAACCGTACCAGGACCGCATTTAAAATCTGCCATCTCACTGCATTATATAAGACTTATTTATACAATATGCCTGCATTTCTTCCTACTCCATAAATATAAGCATCAACTATGTAAGAAAGATATTTATAGATGTTCCTATTACGTGCATATATATAGACACCTCTCACAATAACCTCAAAGCTATTGATGAGTTTTCATTAAACAATTCAGAAGTGAAAGTAAATCTACCTTCTCTTTTCATTCCAAAAATAAGCCTTCATTGTCACTTATTCCAGTTAATTTTTTCCTCATTAGAGTTAAAAAAAAAAAAGAAAAAAGGGGGGGGGGGGGGGGGGGAAAAAAAAAAAANNAGGGGGGGGGTGAAGAAAAAAAACCCACACAAAACAAACAAACAAAAAAATTCCAGAGTTCACAGTGGGGTGAACCCTTCCAGTCCTCTCTGTAGTGTTTAGTAACCACTAATCCTGCAAGATGATCATCTTTTGCTGAGCCCCTGATGGATCAGGGTTTCACATCAAATTAAAGAGCTCTACAACTCTGGTCACCAGATTGAAGTCTCCCAGGTGGCTCATGGGATGTACTTCTGCCTATGGTACATCCCATATCTGTTGTCGAGCCAGGTGTTTGGTTTGAGTGTTTTTCATTATTTGGCTAGAAGATCACAAGCTGCACGGTTATGGGAAATTGCTGCAGGTGCCACATTTACTTACAACCCTGTTTGCTGGAGTAACAAAAACTGAAAAAGAATCAGTAAAAAAACACAAAAAAACCAAATAAAACAAAACAAACCCCATAGCATTTGTTGCTGGGCTAGGATCTCCAGCATGGGACAGGCTGCAGAACTATTTTATTGTATTAACTTAAAACCCCCACACCCCCCAGTGTTTTGTTTTTTTTTTTTTTTGAATAACAGACATAAGCAAGTTACGTGGCTTTATGGCCAAGAAGTGCTGTAAGCAGAAGGAGAGTGTGTGTTGGTAGGAGACCAGCATAGTCACTTGCCTCTGTCGGGGGAATGTGTTATTGCCGCTGTGGAGGAGGAGAGGCGTTTACTGATGGGCGATTCCATTTGCTTTGGCAGGTTCATTGTAGAAGCTGAAAGTTTGTCACACGCTGCAGAGAGACGCATTGAAGATATTTGTATTCGCATCAGTGTTGGTAAACTCCCCAAATTAACCTCGCCTTTGTACTCCTGGCCCTTGCCACTGATCGTATCCCTGAATAAAGCACGAGATCAGCTCTTTCTGACTGCTGGAGGTCCAGCATGTTTTATAAGACATGCTTTGGGATATAACTTTTCAGCTTGTGAATTGAACACTCTGGTTTTACTACAGCCTGTCTTTTATACTGCCACAGGCGAATAATTATATATCAGGTCTGAACGAGTGAAATCATTCTGACAGAAAGTATTCAATACCAGCACAAGCAGAAAGTTACCTAAAGAAAATGAACTGAAGACATGGCAACTTTGAACTCCTCATCTGCATTCCTCCTCCCCCTTTACTTTCAGTCTGGAAGAGCTGGAGTAGACCTCAGGTATTATTCTATTAGGAAAATGAAATAACCAACATTTGTGCGTTCGCACAATGAGAACCTCACTGTTTTTATGACTGATCTGGCACCAGCCATTTGGCTTTATCTTTCTGGGCTTGAGACTATTAAAAAAAAAAAAAAAAAAAAGGAGAGAAAATAAAAAAGAAGGGCTGTTTGGTACTACTCCAAATGCTATCATTTTTCTTCTGAAATACTAATAGACAAAGCCTGTTTAAGCATAATACCTATGAAAATTTTGCCTAACTTGCCATTTATTCAACGGAATGATGGAAAAAATGTTATTCAAATATTACTGAAGTACTAGTATGTGATGATGGCTGCATCATGCTCAGAAGCTAACAGATCCTTTGTCCCTTAAATTTCAACTTTTCAACTGAGACATATATGTGGCCCTAATTCTGCAGCCCATAAGTTAATGCATTCCCTGTTACATCCATCGAAATGTTGCCTTGGTGGGGTCTGCAAGGTTTGCCTCCAACTACTACAGTAAATAATACAATTCTCTTCATTTGCTTTTTTAAAAAAGCAGGTACAATGCTGGCATGCTGCAAAACACCTGCTGCACATCCAAATCTCTTTGTACATAAGCAACAATTAGTACAAAAATTTGCATAAGCTTGCACAGAAATAATAGTCCTAAGAGATCTTGGGCAGAACAACATTTACTGTGCATTCTGCAGTAGTAATATCCAAGTCTAGCTCTTGGGAAGAGAGAAGGAATCTAGTTCTCAAAAGCACAGACTATGATACAATTTCAAAATGCTAAGTACATTTGCAATCCATGCTTAATTTTGGCAGATTCTTCCACTTCACAGTCGTTTTATGGGAATAATAATTAAAAAAAGAAAAACAACAAACCACCAAAAAACCAACTGAACAATATAAAAGAAAACATAACACAATTACCTAAACAAAGTAAACTACTTGAGTTCGCTACAAATACCAGCTTGGCCAAAATCCACATCAGGAAGCCAAAAACATAGCATGGCTGTTTATACCAAATTTGCTTATTCTTAAAATATTGAAGAAAAAGGCCCTTGAGATGGAAAAAGGGGACTGTCTTGATGAAACACCGTCTCTGTAACACATTTCCTCTTACTGTGCGACTGAGTTGTTTTTTTTAAACAGCATCTGCACCTGTGCATGTCCATTAGAACTGTCAAATATATGCATAATTATATTTACACACACACACAAACACAGAGTGCCCACAGAATTAACAGAGATGAGAACCTGAGCAGTAGAAGTCTACGGTTAGTGAGAAAACCATGAAATGCCTCTACTGTGCTGGAATGCGGGGCATGCATTGCTCCACCATGGCAAAATCAAAAGGAAATTAAAAAGACATTTGGTCCACATCACTAAGGGTAATGCTGTAGAGTACCAGACTGAAATAATAAGAAAACAGTGGTTAGGAAGGACAAGATCAGTGGATGGATTACAGTGATTAGAACAGTTATAAACGAGACACAATGGTACTATGATTCTCTGAAATACCATTGAAGGAATCAGCAGGAGCAGTAGAGGTCACAGGGTCTGGAGTAAGGGTGTTGGCAGCTAAACCTAGAACAGGGGGTGGGGTATTTTCTGATTCACCTACACAGCAGAGAAATCAGAGCAAAAAGAGGTGAAAGAAATTACTGCGTAAGTTGGGGGAGGTGGAATTAAGCATAAACTGCATCACAAAGACAAACCGGTTTCTTTCTCAAAGTATAAAAGGCTTCTTTTATTATCACATATATTTCATTTTCTGGCTTTTTTAATGGTATATCATGAAAATTATGATGTGAAACAGTTTGCCTTTTTAGAGTTAAGTATATTTACACACTTTTTGAAAGAGAATAACTGTCACATTTCATCATCACCCAAACACGGATATTTTTCCTCATGAAAACAATTTATTAGAACCTGACAAATTTAAATCAATTATATGATTTAAGACAGAAAAGATGCATCTTTTTGAAATATAAAAGCAGTACATGACTGATTATGTAACAAAAGGAATTTGTTGTGAAGCCAAATCAAAAAGAGCAGCAACAAAAAGTACGTGGGGAAAAAAAACCAAACTATTTAAAACTGCACATGCTGCACAGTCATCTAGAAATTCCCGTCAGGTTTTTAGAAGTACCAAACAAAACCAGATCATCTTTTGCAAGGCTTAGAGAGCACTCAGTCCTTTGGCGAATATTAAATTTGCTAACTGTGTGCATGGGAAGACAATGCGGGGGGAAGAGAATAAGGGAGAGAGAACATAAATTTAGCATTTAGCATCCTCCCGACTAGATTCTAGTTACTCTATTAAAACATCAGCATTCCTAAAGTTAGGAGTCACCTTTCTCCCCAGAAGGTATTAAAGAGAGGAAGCTTGGCAAGCAATTACAAAGCATTGATTCACGCCCCAAGGCAGCAGCCCCTACAGTACCACCCTAACTGTAAAATGCATCATCCTTACTATCTCCACAACCTCATGCATTTTGCACTTCAAGATCTGCAATGCAGGCAGCCTGTTTCACTTACCATCTCTCCCTCCTGAGCCTGCAGCCAGTGCTCCTCCCCACGACCACCGCTTCTGCTTCTGTTCCAGCTGCTGGCTGCGTTCAAGGGACCGACGCATCATGGCTTCTAAACGTTCCTGGTTATATTGGTACAAAACCAGAAAACAGAGATGAACCACTTCTCGGGGGGCTTTTTTTCCCCCACCCTCCTTCTGAAACCATGCTAAAAACACACAGTTCCCCTGTTGCTCCACGCAAGGTGATCACAGGAGCTTGTTGAAAAGAAAAGGAAAAGGACTGAATGTGGAAGGTATCAGCATGCTACCTACCTCCAGATATGTGTATCCTTTGTCTGCAAGCCACTGAGGTCACTACAGAGGCCTAAGTTAATAACACAGGTTGCATCACTGCCTAGCATCTGCTCCTGCTGGTGAGGCTGCTGCTGTGCTCTGGACTTAATTTGTATAAGAATAATGCTCGACAAGCATTAACTCCTTCTTGTCTATGCAGACCTCAGGATTTTTTTTTTCCACCCCTTTCTGAGCACAGCTAAATTGCTGCAATGCCACTGGCTCCTCCTAGCCACGCAGATAAATGATCACTTCAAACCCAAAGTAGGTTACTTTGCAGGATGCCCAATTTATTTATTTATTTTTACAAAAACTCCCTCCTTTTCTTCCACTACATTCTTTACAGTCTAGGCATTCAAGAACTCCTGATTTATTTTTTCCCCTGTGTATTTTTTTTAGTGCATGCCCTGATTGTGCTGTTCTGAGTTTCATATTATTTTTTTCCCCTCCACCCACATGTTCTTCTCCGTGGCTTGATAAATTAGGATTTTCAGATGGGGAAGAACAAGAAGGAGACTTCTTTCCCTCCCCAAATCCTGCTTTACCTTTAACTTACAGCTACATATTGTTGCCTTATTCCTTCTCCACCACCTCCCACCTCTCACTCAGAGACCTCCACTCAGTTTTGTTCCCACCTCCTCCCTACACTAGTTTCTCAGTGGTTTATTGTTGTGGCAATGATCTCTGCACTTTTCCTTTTTCTCCTTTCAAGTAGATAAAAGCTGGATCTTCCCCACCCACCATTCCATCACCTACCACCCTCTTTATTTCCTCCTCCCAGTACCTCATTCGCATCTGGCAACCTCTTTCACTCTCACATTTCAGCAGTTCAACCCCTGCTACTGTGAAAGATGAGTCTACCCTTGCTCCCTCCAACTCTTGCCCCAATGGGTTTTAGCCCTTTGATCCTACTAGCATTTTTGGTCCTATTATTTACTACCTTTGCTACGTACTTCTGGTCTAGTATAAAACTCTTACTCTATCCACTTCAAACCCTCGATCCAGCAGGTTTTTGTGATTATATCATATCCCCTTCAATTTCTATCAATCCCCTGCTCTGTCTCCAACACCTTTTGGTACCTCAGATCAACGGTGTGGAAAAATTTAGACCATGACATCAGGCACTTCCAGTAACCAGAACTTCTATGCACATACCTGTAAACTTTGTGTTACCTCCTGGGGCTCTGTCTATGGTCACTGTCTTTCTACAATGCCAGATGCCCTCTCATCATCTTCTGGTTATCTGCAGTACACTTTTGTCTCTTCCATATCTTTGAAGAATCTCTTCTACTACCACAGCTTCCAGTAATTTATTCTGACCTCATTTTTTCTACCTCATCCAACCCTGCTACCAATTATCCATCAATTTCAAAAGCAAGCACTATCTTCTGACTTTAAGCTCTCTTAATTCTATTACAAATCACTCGTAAAATAAACAATTCCATTTATACAAAGAGTGGGAAAAGGCAAATACCCTTTCTATCATTCTCAGCTCTTCTGTCCTTTCAGACAGGTGACCCACCCTGCTGTTACAATTTCTCCTGCCATCTCCAGGAAGATGATCTCTCAGTCATGTGTTCTGAGCTCTCGCTTCAGTTTCCTCTCCCTTCCGTGTCTTTAGCTCACGGTCTATCAAGTAACATCACTCAAAGATCACTGAAAGCAGGCAGCTGCTTCCCTCCCCCACCCCTTCCCCTTTCACCCCCACCTTTCCACCCCCTCCCCTTCTGTCTACTCAGTGCCATCAGTGTCCAGGCAGGCACGTAAATGCTCTCTTTGCCTCCTTCCTCCTTTTTCTCCCTACAGAGAAAATGAACAAAGCATCACAAAGCTCAAGCACAGCCTCTTCTGCCACAGCACAGAAAAACCCACAGTTTTGAATACCATATCACTTCTTGTCCGTACTTTGGGCGTGAAAAGAAAGCAATCTTCCAGACTCTAGAAACCAAAGTCACTCTCCTCTGATTTACATTGCTACTGTCTTTCTTAATACTTGATGATGCAATTTTCATGTTTAAAGCCTGTGTGCTGGCTTTGCATTTCACGTTCGCACTTTTTGCCTTTAATTTCACACCTCCCAACATTAATTTAATTCTGTTTGAGTCCCTTTTCTGTATTTACTCTTTCCAAACCTCACCTCCTATTTCATCACCAGTTCATCTCTGCAGTCTCCTTTTAATTACTTTCTTCTACTCTGCACTTTACCCCAATACACCTTTCTACCCGCACTCTTTACAAAGGAAAATGACCCTCCCCTTTCTTTCTCATTAAAGCATACACTTATACAGAATCTTTCTTTCTTTCCATATCTAATGAATATTTTTATAAATTAATAAAAAAGATAAGATGAAAGCAGTCAAGTTTCAATTATCTGGGTGATTTATGTTTGGTGGTTGGTTTTTCTTTTAATGCTGCTTGAAGCAAGGACCAGAAATTCTGCAATTTGCAAACCACAGAATACACTTATACCACCTACTATGAAAGTGCTGTTTTAAGAATAAAATGCATGATGAAATAGATTAAAGAAATTAAATGATCTTTCATACACATCTGAAAGCCCATGCTACCTACAATCTGAAGTTGAAATCTTCAATTACATAATGTGGAGAGGATCATTCATTTTCATTTGCAAAGAGTCTTTCATTAAAGCACTATAGAACATAATTATGAAATTTCATGAAACCCTGCAGATACAGCTTAGATAAAGATCAATACAAAGACCGTTTTTCATAAAGAAAGAATAGTTATTTAAAGAAACATTTTAAGTTAGAACAAAACTAAAAAGCCAAAGAACACAGTAAGACACATGGAGGCATAAACAACTCATACATTAATAATTTGGTCTGTGACAAAAACTAAGCAACAAGACAAAGCACTCCATCAGCAAACAATGTAAAAAAACACCTCCCTCTCTCTGTTATAGATGAAGCACCTTCTTAAAATCATATCAAACTATCCACGTGATCCTCATCTGGGAAGGCTTAACAGCTATAGATAGAGGAAAGAATCTCTGCACTAAAGAGAGCTTTCTCAAAAAACTATATTGTACAAGCTTTGCGTATAGGTTAAATTAAGAATCAGCAAAACCACAAGAAGAGAGCCATCTACTGCTAGGATCTAAAATATACATAGTTTTTCACACAGGTTTTATTCAGACTAAGCAACAGAACAAACATTTGTACTGTCTGAATTAAAACAAACCAACACCAAACCAAACCCAAACAAACCTACAAACCAATAGTGAGAATACAAGAAAATTGAGTGAAGCACATTCCTTTTTTTTTAATATAAAACATCACAGAGATGTGAAAACAAGGAAAAAATTATTTTACAAGTATTGTGACTTAAACTAATTTGTGCAAACAATTCTAAAACAATCTGCCTTATACCCACAATACAAATATCTAAAAGAGCCCCAAACCCCTCTTCCTCTTCACTTTATGTATTCATTAGCACTCTAAGTAGTTCACTGTTTCCTGATATTATCAGCTGGCTTTACCTTTTGAG
This sequence comes from Scolopax mira, assembly GCA_004320125.1. Classification (NCBI taxonomy): domain Eukaryota; kingdom Metazoa; phylum Chordata; class Aves; order Charadriiformes; family Scolopacidae; genus Scolopax; species Scolopax mira. The sequence continues at coordinate 38,616 of BJBW01003782.1, forward strand.
TAGGTCTTCCACATAGCAACAAAAGAGGTCTGTTATTTTCTATCCAAAGAACTCATTAAAAAGCAATACAGTATTTTTAAATTTAACTACCTTTGTGAATAGAATTAATTTCTACTCTGAACCAATTACACTTACGGGTGTGTAGAAAGGGAAAATTTATTAGGGTGTGTGCATCAAAGAACAACATGGGACAAATCAAGGCTCTGTGTTAAGGTACATGGGGAACTGCAGCAGCAAGTAACAGCAAGGGGAGAGCAGAGGATGGCTGGGGTTGTAGTGAGGACTAAACTCTTCTCCTCATGTCCACCACACAGTAATCTCAACGTTTGTAGCAAAATTTTTGTATTCCTTTTGCAACTGAATTCCACTCGGTATATGAATTGCTAAAAGATTATTATTTCCGTATATTACAATTCATAAATTAATTTTGAATTATAATATAATAAGCAATTAACACTATTATATCTTGAGAGCTTTTCCACTCTTTTGTGTATAAGTGCATACCTTTTTACAAATGTAACAAATAGTGTGCATGCACCAAAACATTCTCTCCATTGCTGCAGGATATTATCTTCCATTTAGGAGTTGTTACATCAATCTTTCAAGTGTGAGTGCTGGATTAGAGCTGATGCTGTCTACCAGTAGCAGTTTATTTAAACATTAGTATATTGGTAGCATCAGTACTAGTTTTATCAATTTCCTTTTTAACAAAATCTGATGTTTTTAATAAAAATGGATCTTTGACTAGAGGGATGTTATTGCTCTTATTTGCACTACTATCCTTGACGTGGCCGTATAAGAGCAGTAGAAGAATATAGCTTCTGTGGAGACTTCCCAATACCCTGTGTACAGCTAGACATTTATTTGCAAGGTATTTCCAAATCACATGGAAGTTCAACATATGCAAAGGGAAAAACTGACTTTAACTAACCGAGGACTAGCTTTACTGTTATCCAGTCCCAAAGCCACTGGCTACTTATTATTAAAAGGGACTCTTTAGTAGCTTCTGTTGAACAACATGATGCTTCTTCCCTCAAGGCTCAGGGACTGCTTTTACTAAAGGAAGTGGGCAGCTTTAAAAATAACATGGAGGGAAGGGCAGTGCTACTGAAGGCCTCCACAGAGTAGAAAAGTGCAGTCAATATAGACAGGACAATTTAAAGACACATTTATTCAGCTCCTCTCTGAGGAACTGGACATACTTCCACTCTGCTCCACAACAATCTCCAGTTATCCCAGAGAACTCTGCCAGAAAACTTCTATTCCCATCAACATAGACTTTAAAATCATGATCTCTTATCTGGCAATGTAGAGGAGAAAAAGAAAGCAAAACCCCAAATTTTACCTTCCTCCTCTTTGAGAAATCCTTTGCATGCAAAACAGTAAAGCAGAGGATGCTCTAATGTAGGAAGCCAACAAGTCCTCACAGTTTGTTAAGAGCCTGTTAAGAGCATATCAAACTCTTACAGATACAACACATCTCTAGAGAGATTTATATAATCTGTTCCTATCACAAATACGCACTGCCTTCTGCTGTGTTAAAAACCAAGGAAAAAAGACTTAAGGAAGATATAAAGGGCAACCAATAAGGCAGAGAGCAAGGAAGAAAATCTGTTTACTTGGCACTTACTTCAGGCACATGATGAGCAGGTTAAATGGGTGCTCCAGCCCCACTGAGTGTAAACCAGTGTTAAAAACACCAAGGACATGCTGCAGCACACTGGCTCACTGGCCAAGGCACAATCCCCAACACACACACGGGTGTGGGAAATACAGGTTCAAAGCTCTTCCAGTAAAGGTGGCCTCAACTGTCTAGAGTGACTCACGAGCAGTGAGTAACCTGCAATGCCCAGAGAGTTGCAGCTTCATCACCATCCTTTCTTGGATGTCCACTGCTACTACACATACAGAGTTTGAGGGGGTCATCAGAAGAGCTAGAGGGGTGGGATTTCACTGAATTTCACTGAATTTATTTTAGAGGTGGAAGGGACCATAGAGATCATCTAGTCCAACTTCCCTGCTGAAGCAGGATTGCCTGGACCATGTTAGAGCATGCTACTTGGGACTGCATCCAGGCAGGTCTTGAAAATCTCCAAAGAAGGGGACTCTACAACCTCTCTGGGCAGCCTGTTCCAGGGCTCTGTCACCCTCACCAAGTGAGTGAAAAAGTTTTTCCTCATATTTGAGTGGAACCTCCTATGTTCAAACTTGTGCCCATTGCCCCTCGTCCTCTCACTGGCAACCGAGTCTGGCTCCCTCCTCCTTCAAACCACCCTTTAGATGCTTATAAGTATTGATAAGATCTCCCCTCAGACTTCTGTTCTCCAGACTAAAGAGTCCCAGCTCTCTCAGCCTTTCTTCATAAGGGAGATGCTCCAATCCTTGAATCATCTTTGTTGCCCTTTACCGGGCTCCTTCCAGTAGTTCCCTGTCCCTCTTGAACTGGGGAGCCCAGAACTGGATGCAGTATTCCACTTGTGGCCTCACCAGTGAAGAGTAGAGGGGCAGAATGACTTCCCTTGACCTACTAGCCACACTCTTCCCTGTGCAGCCCAGGATTCTGTTGGCCTTCCTGGCCACAAGAGCACGCTGCTTGTACACCAGGACCCCGACATCTTTCTCTTTGGATTTGGCAGATCCTTTAGCAGAATTCAAGTGGAATTTGAGAAATGAGGGGATGACAAGTAAACACGAAGGGATGCTAGGAAGCGGCGGTGTCTCCTCTACCCTATTTCCTTCTTCCCTTATCCTGCCCTGTTCTAAAGATTATTCTCCTATGCAGCCTCCCTTCCTTCAGAGGCTTCTCCCACCAGGTCTAATCCATCCCCAAACAAAAAAGCATCCTCTCCTCTCCTGTCCTCCTCCCCACATAGCCTTCTCTTAGGTTTCTCAATCTGGGGGTAGGAAGAAAAGGAAAGGAAAAAGAGACAGGCCTGGGCCTGCCTTGGATCCCAAAATGCCTTGGACAGTTTAAGCTTGAAGGACCAGCTCAGTGAGTAGAGCTAGGAGTAGTATTCATATCATGACCAAATACTTGGAGGCCTCCTTTCTCGCACCATTAGAGAAGTCTCTCATCACATGTACAGGATGCTGTGGAGCTCTAGCAGGCTTGCTGATGTTTGTGAGAAACATCACATATGAAATATGAGAAACATGTGAAACATGCTCAGCCTCTTATGTCCACCTCTGGTGGCCACTCCAGGAGATGGAACCCCCGCTGAACAGATCCTTTGGGTCTGACCTGGCACAGCCTCTCTTATGTCTGACAACGCTGCTCTCATTTCCCCCACATGGGCAAATCATGGAGGCAGGTAAAGCAGGCAGTTGCTTTCTTTTCCCATATCTTTCCCCCTGCCTCTCGTGTAAATTATGAGGAAACGGTTTTGGAAGTTTTTGTACTTGGCACCTTCCCTTACAATCCCCACAAAGAGAATCAATTTTGCTTAGCTACAAGAGGTTATTACAGCAGGAAATATTGGGGAAGGAGCATATCAGGTCAATGATGTTACCACAGGAGGAGATAGACCTCCTACCCTTTGTTTCAGTATTTCACATTTTTCTTACTGAAATCTGAAACAAAAGACATGACAAAATATTTTAAAGTGAATTCTCAGCTATTATGCAGAAGCCACTATCAGTATATGTTACAGTAGAAAGAGGAACGGCAGGATATAGTCTTCTCTTCAGATTTATGTGAAAAATCAAACAACAAAAAAATTTCAGTGGACAGCAGTATGTTATTCTGATGCCATACAGGAGTGTTTTAACTCTTTCGCAAAGATGTTTTGATCAAAAGATGGGGAGCAGAAAAAAAGAAAGGTTAATAAATGCAGAATTCTACAGCCTTTTTATCTAGGAATGAGGGAAGTATCTTCTTTTGTATTTTTTTTAAACCACTGCCCTCTTTTCCAAAAACCATTAATTCTTTATCAGTTGCAGCAGTGTTAGTGTTTTCTACAGAATGTCATGTGGAGAGACACACACACACTGCATTGAGAGGTCTACATCAGAAATCGGACTCAGTAGAGCAAGAAAGAACCTTAAATGATCTCAGCAGGAAGAGTAGAAGAGAGGAAGGCTATGAAGATGCTTTAAAAGATACGTCATTAATTCTGTTCTGAGCCTGAATTTTAAACCAGCCTAGATTCTGCACTGCTTTAAGTAAGAACTTTTAATTTTATATTACTGAGGAAAACCAAAACATTTTCATAAACATTAGTTCAGTCTCATGGACAGAAAGCAAATCAGTAAGAAAAATCTTGCCAATTTATGGAATCATTCATCTTTAAAAGCTACTTGCTGGAAATCTGGTGCCTCATCATCTGACAGGTAGTGTCCCAGTGACCATAAGTAGATGACTATTCTGTGAGATCAGACAAAAATCAAGAGACAAAAAAAAACTTTGGAAAATGTTTTTGATGTACAAGCAGTACTAATGTATTTATAGCTGTGGTGACATACAGCTGCAGTTCCCAAAGTAATGCCCATGTCTCTGGACCAAAAAAAACGAAATCAACATTTAATGCATGTCAATATCAGCTATGTTTAATGCTACTATAGAGAGTTACTCTGCCATGCATCTCCCAGCATATCTTACCTCCTCCTCTTTAAGCTTTTGCCTTCGTTTTTCTTCAACAGCTGCTCTCTTCTGCTCCTCTCTCTGCCTCTGCTCCTCCAGTCTTCTCCACCGCTCTTCCATTTGCTTTTCATATTGAAGTTTTGCTCTTCTCTCCTTTTCCAGTATCTGCTGTTCCCTAGCAGCTAAGGCAGAGAAAAAAGTGCATTTCACTTTATGCAAATTTTTTCCTGCTTTAAAATTATTTGATAACACAACACAAGAGAATAGAAAAATAAATAGAAGTACACAGGTTTTTTGTCCACTGAGATAAAAAAACATAGTACACAGAAGTGCTGGAATGATTAGTAAATCTAAGTGATTTGCCCAATAAATAAAATTGGGAAGCCCTTTGTACACAAGATGACAATTTGTGGCCCTTACCTATGTAAAAATAGCATACAGAATAATTAACAATTACTCTCTTTTATGTTTGCTTGGCTTAAAGCCAAATTCTTTTTTTTCAGACATAAACGTTCCTAGTAGGTTTTAAAGTGAATCAGTTATACATGTTGAAGCAAAAGTCCTTGGAATTTCTTTAAAACTGAGAAAAATTTCTTAAAAATGAGAAGCTTCTCATTATGGGGCTGCCTTCAAAATAGACACAAGAAAACAACATACAGTGAATTTTCTATGAAGCTTTGAAAATACACCATTCTGTTCATAATTTGGTGCTACATTGTTATCCCTGGAGTCATAATCTTCTTGACACATCAGTTTGTTACAGAAATTCAGACTGCAATATTACATACAGGACTGTTGCTTCACATTTACATAGGAGAACAAGTAGCAGAAGTTATTGTGCCAAATCATAAGGAAAAATCCACTTCTCATGCAAGTGTATTCCATAAAAAGGCAGGAAAGAGGAGTTCAGTAAGCATGCCTACATACACGCAAGCCTGTAACGTCAGACATACCAAGACACATACAGCTGATATCAAAGAAGGAACATTCTCACAGTTGCCAGGCTAAGAACTTGAAAGTTAGGAAAAGCCAGAATTAACACTGTTTATACAAGAGTTCGTCCTTCATCCTGCTCACCTACTCAGCCTCAGCCTGCTTTCTCAGTTCCTGTTTCCTTGTACATTTTTCACCCTTCTAACTCTCTCTCAGAGTCTTCCCCTCGGTCTTAGGCTCTTCCCCAGCCATCTCAATTCCCTTTCCTCAGATCACCCTTCTCCCTCTGCTCCCCAGGCTCTTTAATCACAGCATGACCTTCAGTCCCTCTTAGCCCCACTCCACCCCCAAGTCTTTGCTTTAAAGCCAGAGTCCCCCCAACACCAGATCCTTTTCCAACAGTTGCATTTCCTTCCCTTGAGTACTGGGTCCCCCCAAAATACTTCTTCCTCACATTCAACCTACTTTACAGAACGCTTTTTACCTTATTCTTGTTAGAAATACTGTTGATGTTGTCTTCCCCTTTTGCCTTATGAAAATTCACTATTCCTCCCACCCTCCAGAACAGGGCAGTATGAGAGGGGTGTCAGTGCTGCAGGTGACCCTGGACTTGAACAACTGAAGAATCAGACTTGTCAACAGACAAAGAGTTACCTCAGAGACAGTGAAGACAAGTGACCAGTCACTAATTGTTAACAACTACTAGTCATGTCAGGTAGAGCAGGCGAAAACAGCATGCTGGAGTTGATAAAACCCAAAAACAAAGTGAGATGTCCAGATACTGTGCTAAGATTACCTTCTGAGCAAGTAGGTGAAACCTGGGACTGATTCTGGACAGAGAAGCAAACCATTCTGTCATCATGGACATAGTACAATTCTTGTTCCTTAATTTAGGGATGCTAAAACACTGATTAATGAGTTTTGGCTTTGGTAAAAAGTTTATTCCATATTGCTGCAAAGTACCTGCTGGCTGCATAAAGATCTATCCTCCTGGGGAACTCGCTGATTTTTTCTGAACTTCTAAAATTTGCCACAGACAAACTGTGACCAAAACCCAGAGCTTCCCATTCTAGAAATAGTTTTAACCCTAAAAGGTATGTTTCCAGAAGGCACATATGATATTTGGAGAAAAGATCATCTTCCAAGTCCCCTGGGCCAACCACTCGCAGATTTTCCAGCTTTCAGTTTCCCTCTCATCTCTTTTTCTGCTTTTTAATTCAAGTCCTTTCCAATCTACTCATCATGTCACTTTCTCAGGAACCAGCAAAGAAAGGATAATCAAGAAGACAGAAGAGATAATCTGGACTGAGAATACTTGGAAGAGTTGTAAGCTACTCAGGCTGGTGCATGCCCCATGCAGACAGAAACTCTGGAGAGATTAAGTACTAAATACCAGCAGATTTCCACAGGAATTACCAAAAGGAATCTTGCTCACCAAGCCCACGGTACTAAAAAACGTCAAGTCATTTGTCTCTAGCCTCTGGGTTTTGTCAAGATAGGGTCAACAGTTTATTTGATTATTTACTGCAAGAAAAACATTCTTCTCACAGGTGTCCATACTGCTTTAGTTGACATTTCCTCAAAAGATATGTCTAGCCAAAATTTTACAAAATCATGTAACACTGACATTTCCTTCTGATATGTATTGTCAGGTAACTTTCAGGAATAATGCTACTGGCCCTTCTTGTTATTACAATGAGGAAAAATTAAGTTAACTGTTCAACATTTTTAATATACATATATGTATATATATAGAAAATCTAAAGCAATGTTGAACAGTTAATTTCATTCATATATATAAATTAAATTAATTGCATATACAGAGACCTTATATACGTGTCTTTAGGTCTTAGGTATACATATATTATATATATATATAAATTTCCTACACATTTCCATTAAGGTATTAGTAGTTATAAACAATTGACTATTTAAAAAATTCTGAGATCAATGTTTATGTTATTCAGGAAATGAATTAATAATTTTTCTCATTCACTTGAAAGAGCAATCATTTAAAAACTTATGGAAAAATACCTGATTTATGCCATGCTTAACAAATCCCTTAATATGACTATATCTTAATAGACCAAAACACAGACTGTTTCACCAAATCATCCTACATATTACTCTGAGTATTATTCAAGGCTTATTTGGTATTTTTACAAATCAGAATCCTCACAGTCAATATCTTGCCCATAAACCTATATTCAAAAGTAAATAACGAAGAAAGTCCACTTGTAACTACAAAATAATAAATACTCAAATGGAAATCAAAGAACACACAGATTAATTTATTATACTACTACTTTTAAATTAAATTATAAGTGATAAAGAATAGGAACAGACTGCACCACAATGTTTAAAATTCAGAACAGAAAAAATGTCATGTTGGTAACTTAAGCCTATTAACACATATACATAAATAATACATACACCTCCTGCCATCTTACCAAGGTATTTCTCCCTTTCTTCTCTTCGCTCCTTTGCCAGTCTTTGTCTTTCATCAGTTTTTAGAAATCCATCAATAGCTGAAGTCAGAGAGAGAAGAAAAAAAAGTGTTAAAGAGCATTAGTAAAACGAAAGCAGCATCCAAAAAGTCCTAAAAAAAAAAATCAACAAAAATAAATCATATCTACTGCATTTAACAACTCCAACAACAAAAATGATTTTGCACTTGTATGTGGGTGGGTCAACGAGCTTGAATTTGAATACATCTTGAGTGCCATCTCCTACCTACTGCTGAGCTCCAAGTACAGTTCCTCAGTGTAAATGCCCGACTCCTCTTCCCAGAGCAAACAAGCATGCTGTTAGTGCTTGCTTTAAAACTTAAAACTTTCTTGGGAAAAACCGTAAGGATACAATGAAAGTGCATTTAGTTTTGTTAATAACCTCATTTTAAAGTTTTTGGTTAACAAAAAAAAAGGAAGAGGTAGTTCAGGAAAGCAGTAAAAGCAGTATGCAGCTCTCTTACAGTCTGATGTGGAGTCCCAGCCTTCGTATTTATGGCTTAACACAGCCCCACAGCTTCCTTGCCCACAGGAAACCACTAGCACCAGCTCATTTCGCCAACCAGCAATTAGTGCTGGACGAGGCTACGGCAGCAGCAGCCCTCCTGCCCTCTTTTCCGGGTAGGAAACACTTTGTTTCCTCCTCAAATTGGTACCTAAAAGCAGGTTACTTGCTTGGGAGGAGGTTGCCTAAGGATGTTTTGTACCCGAGTCCAGACACCCCAGTTCTTTGCACAGGATGAGCCACCAAAAAGCCCAATATAAGAAGGCAGGTAGGCAGAGGTGACACATGACGTGCCTCAGGGTCACTTGCCCACATGCCCTGGAACAAGCAACCAGATGGACCTTAGATGGACCTTCTGCCATCAATACCACAGATAAAGCTCACCACTTAATGACTTGACAGACCAGCTAGAGGATGGTATCCTTTTAAAACAGCCGACAGGACCTCCAGTGCCCTCCTTTCTCTCTTTGCTTTCAGCATCTCCTGGGGTCTTAGCAGGGCTGCAGAGCAAACGTCACACAGCTTACATCCTTTGCAATCATTATTTGGGCTCCCTACCAAGTCACTGGAATTAATAATTAAGTCCCCTTCCTTTTTTCTCTAAAAACTGCAGTTGTTAATTTTATCAGATAAATATGAGTGGAAATGTTACTTAGACTGTAACCCCGACTCTCTTCCTGAAAAATCCCAGGGAGCAAAGATCTTGCATAGCAAGTGGCCTTCTTTTTGTGGGAGCAAAGATCTTGCATAGCAAGTGGCCTTCTGTAGAATGCACGGTTCTGTAGGAAGGCTGAAAACCAGCCTTGGTGGTCCCTTGTGACTGGTGAAAAGCACAGGTCCCAGCTGTGCCCCATTAGAGTAACAGCTTGCTTTTTCCTCAAGCAGCACCTTCAAACACCATCTCTAATCCTCCCTCCACACACACAGACTGCAACTGCCTGACGGCAGACAGGCCTCTGGAAAATCGTGATTATAGTTCCCAGCTGGTTAATTACAAATAGAATTTGTGGGTCAAATACAGATCTATTCATTAGCAAAGACTCCATACTAGTCCACTTGTTTGTTCACTTGGCTGCCACGTACTGTCAGGTTGGATAAGCGAGGAGAAGAGGAGTCGGCTCAGTAAGGCAAAAGGTTTGCAACTACTTTGAAAGGGGCTGCAATAAGTAGCCAAAAAGGGGAATCCTGTTGTCAGCAGAGTTAAATTACAGCTCCAATGAAAAGTTTTGAAAGTCAAAACATCATAAAACCTACAATTTAGGGTAGAAGCAGCAGAGGAGGTGAAATCAAGACTGGCTCAAGAGCCCAAAGAGAGAAGACTGAGCTTGGGAGCAAGTGGAGGCTGGAGAAGGGGAAAGAGGCAAGCAGAGGCAGCTGCTAAGGTCTTCTGCAGCAAGGGACGTAACTCAGATGGAGAGGTAGAACCTAAAGTAGGGAAACCATGATGGGGATAAGCTAGAGAGATGGGGAGAGGAAGAGCAAGACAGTCCATATCTATGGATTATGTTCACAAATTCCTGCACTGACTCTCATCACACTCCTGCTTTCAGCAACTATAAAACCCACTGGCAAAAATACACCCCATTTTCCTTCTCAATATAATTACAGTTAACTTATCTCTACTTTGATTCTCTTTGATACTCTACATGAACACGACTGGCAGAAGTGGATCTAAAAGCTCTGACCTTGCTCACAACTGCCATAGCCAACCTGAAAAAGTATGCATCAACCTTGGATAGCTCTCTCAAGAATCTGGATGTCTCAACAACCCCTAAGTAATATTAAAAGATCAAGGCTGTAATGCCAGATACTTAAGAAGTGAGAATATATCAGAATTGAAGCAGTCTCCACAACCTTTGTTTTGCTTTATTTTACACATATTATGCATTTTTTCTTTTTAGGTCCCTTCATTTATTCATTGCATAGGATGAACCTCCTCAAGAAGTGAACCAAGTTCAAAGGGATTACAGCTTTTTGTTTTGTTTCCTTCTGAAACTGGAAAGTAGACAGAACTATAATCTGAAGTCTGTCTTGGAGAACAGCACTCCAGACTTAGCTGTGTCACAGGTGAAACAAATGCATAGTATTGTTGCCCCCTACATGTGCAACACATCAATGTGCAAAAAAAAGCGTGGAGGAAAATAGTATGTGATCTAATAAATAGATTAGGCAGGCATCAAATGCATATACATGCAACAAAGGTAGGATTAAAATAGCACATGCATCCTCAGTACTAGCATTTCTGAACTCAAGTTCTTGACTTCACAAATCAGCATGCCTGCCAAAAATCAGAAATTTGCTTGCTTTCAGAAAGTAAATAGAGGTTTGAAATGCAGAATAAGTATCCCTGGGTAATAAATTGTACCTTGGGATGTTTTTTAAAGGCCAAAATTAGTGTATTTACTACACATAGTCATATAAAATATATTATAAATGTAACAGGTACAGCAGTTGCCTGTGGCAAGAAATCTGATTAATGAAAGGAATTGAAATTCTGGTAAAGCAGAGTGCAAACAGCAAGCTAGCACAGGTAACACTACCATGAAGGTAACATAATGCATCTCTGTTTCACAACACGAACTGCCAGCAGAGGGCAGAACAAGGTTTAAATGAAAAAGAAAACCCCACAGCAAAAAGGCTTTCCTGTGACAAGTGACCTCAGGTTAATATTCTGTATATTCAGCTTTACCCTCAGCCTTCCTCCTATTTACAGCTAAGCCTCTGATCCCTCCCTTAGAAAGGCACGTAGCAGCAAATGACATGTTTAAGAGTGAGGATGTAAACGCAGGTTTATTGTGCCTTCTGCCAGCCAAAGCAATGAATACACACGGGCAGCAGCAGAACACTCTAATATCCCTTTACTCACAGACTTGCAGAAAATAAGGAAACTGCTCAAGTAACAACATCAAAGATTTTACTGTAGAGAAGCACGCACACCCACACAAATTGCTGCTACTTCTACTACTCCTTCTCCCAGCCCTCCCCAAAAGCCCCTTTTCCAAAGAGTCCCCACTCTCAAAGGCACGTGTCTAATCACTGGGCTAAATCCTTGAGATTGTGCCTCATTTTTTGACTGAAGAAGGCCAGCTGCTCCTCTGGGACTTTGTTACAAGTATTATTAAAGAAAAAGGCCATAACTTCAAGCTGGTTAAAATGTCAGCAGCAGTACTGCATCAGTAACACACCAGCTAACGCTGCAGGACTCTTTCAATACTTTAACATTACTTCGAAATAAACATTCACAGAAGCAAAACCTGACATGTTAATTGCTGCTTCAAACCTTTTTGACGGGCAAAGTAAGCCTATTCCAACTGATGAAACAGGGCCAGAACGTGTCCACACACACTCTGCTCTGCTCCACACACTGCTTGCATAAGCTTCATGGTGGTTGCTTAAGACAGAGAGGAAGGTTGTCCTGTCCCAATGAGACACAAGGCAAGGTCTGACTTGAAATCTGTATCCTGTTTCTGGTTGAGAAAACAAGTCCTTGAGCAGGACAATCAGGTTACTGGAAGCTGAGAACCACCAACTGGCTGTTTGGACACCTCCTCTCCTGAAATTTGCACCTGCATTAACTGCCAGGTGGTAAGGCCTCCATTCATTTATTTTTATTTTTCTACTCTGATGTTGAACCCACATACACTTCTGTCCGCTACAATATCCCATGGTATTTGTTTTCACAATATATAGCAGATATCAAAGCCTTTTCTAGCAGGCCTCACAACACAGAAGGAAAGTCAGCTGGGGATCTGAGGCCAGCTCTACATAACAGTGTTCAACACACCTAGACCTTTGGCCATCCTACGTGATCACATTCAACACATTTAGACCTTCGCCCATTCTACGTGATATCATCCAACATTTTTAGACCTTTACCACAGTATACATTACCTACAGTGACATTGCTGTGTTGGTGACATTCCCAGTTTGAATGCAGCTCTGCCAATGGGTGGCCATGCCAGGGATGCGATGAGGTGGACCATCCCAAGATATCACTGTACTTAACTGTTCTGCTGGCAAACTCTGCTCTTTCAAATAATATAATCTCAGTCTATAAAATCAAGGCTTTTCTCCCTAAAAACTTGCTTTTTCTCCCTTGAGACAATAAAGAACAGAGTTTTCCACCTGCCACTGCTTCCCTCTGGATACCACTAAATGAAGAAGCGTTATGTTCAAGTTTTCAATTACTGACTGTACTCTGAGGGGGAAAAAGGTAGAAAACTGCATGTGACTGTACCTGGATGACACTTTCTATTGGCAAAAGGCACTTTTTCTAAATTTTAATTATAGCCTATTGCTGAGAGGCTTTTGGGTAGTGTCAACACATAAACAACATAAGGGCGCTGCAGGCATGTTGAGTAAGATTTAGTGGATTACCCTCTTTTTTGATAACTGTCTTTTTAAAAGCTTTCTTTGATTAAAAAAAAAAAAAAAAGCTGTTTATTGTATTCAACTCAAAAATCTAAAATCCAAAGAATCAGATTTTTTCCAGTTTCAGCTACTCAATTTTATTTTTATGTTTGCCAGGCTGGATTTCAAATATAATCAGAAAAGAAAAAGGGACATATTCCATTACATCTAATTAAAATACCAGGATGGCTATCTGTCATTATAAAGATGTCAAGTAGATAAAGTCATTAAAGGCAGGCTCAGTTGCCAAACACAGTGACATTTCAGATGCCTCGGGCTAATTGTCCAAGAGGCGGCCTGGCAGGTAAGACAGAGAAGCTGTCAGAGACCTGCATGCTCTAGTTCAACAGCTAGGACACAAACTGTCACTAACTGCCTGCTTTATGGTCATGATGCCCACTCTGAATTTTCAAATTATTTGTTTGAATCAAGAACTTTAACTGTACACTATACTTACATAAAGACTGCAGTATTAAAATATATCCTACTGGTGTTTTATTTAAGTTTAAGCTGAAATGACTCCACAATGCTGGCCAAATAACATTAAAGTGATACATAAAGTATATATGGGTCACTTGGTGATCACGTATAACAACAAAAATATCTTAATTGTTGGGTTTTGCCAATGTTAGGTTGACAGTTGGACTAGATGACCTGAAAGGTCCCTTCCAACCTAGGCAATTCTATGATTCTATGTGGAGGAAAAGCTTGCTAAAATATAAAAGGCAGATCTTTTCAGTTCTGCATTAGCCCACAGACCCCTAATCAGTTCCATGGGATTGTGTGCTTTATGTATAAACAATGTGTGCAGACTTAACAGTGCTCCATGGAGACTCCACTATCAGGCAGACGCAGCAGAGGCATCTCAAGATCACTCGGAGAAGTGGTAAGATCCATTAGCAAAACACTAGATAAATAATAACACTAGATTAGTAAGTTAGTTTACTGATCAGGTCCCTACTAGACAGCCCACCACAAGGTAAACACACAAAGCTGCAGCACTATGTCAATATGTGTTCTATTTTATTCACGTTTTATTCACGTTCTTCTGTAATCTCACAGGCAGAAAGGAGTCCGGAGGCTTAACCAGAGCTTGCCAGTGTCTTTCTCCCACATTTCACATGAACATTTATAGCTGTATTTTTCAAACTACATCAGACCCCAGACCCATTTGGAATCTGTAGATAGAATCTTCCATTGCAAAAAAGGGAGGCGAATGGTAGAGATTCAGCCACAACTTAACCATTGCTAGGTTTTGTTTTGGTTTTTAAACTTCAGTTTCTTCAGAATAAACCCTGCCTCACTCATGTTTATGAAGACAAAGTTAAATATATGATTTCTAAGTTCAGCAGTTACTTTAAAAACTCTGTATTCCTACCTCCATTGACACAGATCCTAATTAATCCTTACAATTGAAAAATTTTGTCTTCAAAGTCTGTATATATGTGAATGCACATTATGCACGAAAAGAACTTCTGCTGAAGTAGATATAAAAATGTTAATCTTAATCTTGCATTTGTAATCTTAATTGTTGTGTAAACTTTTACTACTCATGAATAATAATTTTAATAGCAGGTGCTGATATATCAGAATACACAAATTCCATTTCATAACTATTTTTGTATTTCTTGTATGAGTGCAGCTAACTTGAAAATACCTTCAGTTACTTCACATGAAGCCAAAATGTAAACCTAATCTCAAGCATTTTAGAAGTAGTGTGATTTCTCTGAAAAGCTCATCTTTGTAGAATACATGCAAACACACGCATACTGAGTTAACTAAACATTAAATGGTGGACATTGTGTCAGATTTTATATGCTGCAGAATAGTCTGTGCAAAGAGACTTAAAGATGGTAACTAGGGATAAGGGACAGACCTGCCTCTCCATCCTATGTATATACAGGGAGTATATACACTAATAAGACTTTCCAAGGCTCTTGATTCACAAGGGGGAGGGAGAAAGGAGACAAAAAAGAAGTGACTTTCCTTTTACTTATTATACATCTTTCATCTGGCAATTAGTTACCGATGAGATTATTCCTCTGCTAGAAGACAAGTGGGAAACTATTAATAATAGCCTCATACAAAATTTTAACACAAAATAAAATGTTCATATGCGTATATATTATATATCCAGAGCCCCAGCTTACAGTTATTGGAGTGTTCTAATACTTGCTTGAAAGTAGCTTCTGCTCTAGCAGCCATCGATCAAAGCAGGCACAGCTCTACCTCTGGCTCCAAAGCAGCCTGGTAGGTGGGAACCCAAACCGATATTCATGTCGTGTCATTCCTGCTCTGATGGAGGTCTCAATAATTTTATCTTACGCAGAGTATCAGCAGAAGCAGAATTCAGCATCAGGATATTTCTAACATAAAAGTCAAGAGTTGACTAAGAGTTGTGAAATTGGATAAAAGGAGAAGAAAAGTGGCAAAAAAAAAAAAGGCCTGAAAATTCTCATTCATTTATAATTGTTGTTACCAAAATATTTAGTCACATTCCTAATTGCAACTGATTTAAGTTACATATTTTACACATTTGCAGTATGAGCTAAGTTTATGGACAAGTCCCAGAGCTATTTTATTAAAACAGGACATTGCACAACATCAGAATCACAACTAGGAATGATTTTAAAGGCTTAACCTTTAAAATAGTCTAAAGCAGGGCTTTTTAAGGAGAGCTTGGGTTTTGGCAGGTTTTTTTGTGAGAATTGAGAGTGTTTTGGGGGGAACTGGGCTTGGGGGTTTTGTTTGGGGTATTGTGTGTGCTTTTTTCCTCCCAGACCTTGCTTTAAAAAAAATAATTTTTCTAATAAGTGTAGATGCACTTATTAAGATGTAGGAAAATTATGGTTTTTAAAACTAATCCTGTCATAACTTTAATTATGTTCTGAGAAAAAGCCCTCAAGAATATTGACTAAAAATAGTAACATAGCTCTCTCCCCCTTCAGATACCTAAGCACACCTGCATTCATGACCCTACCTTGATAATGGATTTATCCTACACACACACACTGTGTCCAGGAAAGCCATCATTTTCAAACCTGTTCCATGAGCAAATAAATAATCTTAAAATTCTGTGTGTGGGCTATGGGTATGGGAAATCAAATCAGCCACCTTTCTGGAAGTAAAGACTATGCATTCTGGAATGAATAAAGAAAAGGAACAAAACCAAGTACTGCTTCTAACTCACAATTAACACTTTGAAACTAAATGGAGGCAGGGTTTGCCAAGGAGTAATTGCTGGCAGTAGCTGGGATTTGTATACTAAAAACAACAAACCAACTCCCAAACCCCCGAACTACAAACATTACAAATGAAACAATCTTTTTTTAGCAACAGAAAATTTTTCTTCTTTCATTCACTCACTGCATGTCTCCTGAATTAGCAACTGTCCCAACATGTATTTAGGATTTATGCATTTACTAACTTGCACAGACTAGTTTCACTGACTTCATCAGAACTACTTTGTTAAAATAGAAAAGATGGAATTATCTTGTTGCGATCAGGAAACCCTTGCATGCCCCACCCAAGTCTGAAAAGAGGTCTTATCCCTCACATACTCCCATAATAATGGAAAATGCATTTGTTGAAAGGAAAGTATCTATAAATATTGTAAACATAGCTTGCCTAGATTACTTCATCTTATGACCTCTGCAAGCTTCACTGTAAGACAGTGAGCCTCAAGCCATAGTTACTTTGTCCAAGTCATCTAAGGGAAATGTTTTAGGATCACATATATATTTGTTTCTCTGTATCAGTGAATTCAACCTGAACAACCTCATTTTAGAAACCTACACAACAAAATGAAAGAAACTCAGTATTTTTCAAACAACTTTTGTCACTAAAATGAACCAGAATAAAAGCTTTGCTTCTATAGCATAGTCTAGCACACCTTAATTCCTCATTAAAAGTGTTTCTGGACTGGCAATACACATTTATGTGTCAACATCTGTGGATATCATCTATTTATTATTAGGTATTAGATAACCAGAGCTCAGTGAAAACTAGCATTTAGCTGAGAGATTCAGCTATTTTTAGGATCAGCAAATGAGACGGAACCTCTAAGTATCCATTTCTCCCACCTCCAGCTAGTTTGTAATCCCCAAATGCACATTAAAACCCACCTCCCGTTCAAGTTAATTGGCTTTGCTGGTGTATGGTACTCGACAGCAATCTTACGCTTTGGTGGGTTTACAATTTGCACTGCTGCGTTGCACTCCCAAATGGCAGCTGAAGGGCGTGAAGAGATCAAAAGTGAAAGGAGAGCACAGAACTGCTTTTCCAGATCCAGGTAGCAAGAGCTTTCGTGGAAGTATTTAGTCACCAGTCTTGCACAGCCCCCACGTGGGCAAGGAAATGACCTACACTTCAGGGGCACCATTCCTCTCGTTTTGTTGTGATTATTTTTCACTGAAAACGATGAACACTTACTGAAACCTTTGCATCAACCTCCAATGCTGAAATTTGAAGCCAAGGGGTGCAGGAGCCTGTATTTACAAAGATAGTTACCTGCAGAAAACAGCCAGCTTACCTGAAGTGATCACTCTGAAAAGTTTGAGTGCACTGGGCAGAGCTCCCATCTTCATCCTCGGGCTCTTCAGTGCCACTGGCCTTGCCACCCGAGTAATACTCCCCTCAGCAGCAGGTAGTCCTGCTGCCTCCACCCACAGGCCAAACTTCCCTGCAGCCCACTGCACCAGCAGCCAGGACCTCTTACTAAGATTCTGCTTCACGGTGAAGAGTAAATTAGGGATGATTTTCCCACCGTGGCAGTAGCCTGGAGGTGTGTCAAGCTCAAGACACTGAAGCACGCTGCTGCAGTCCATTATTCTGCTGCCAGAGATCCTTTTATCCAAAAAGACACTTTCCCAGCACTGGTACGGAGCAGCTGCACATCTCCAGTTTCAGGTAACTTAGGGGTCATGGGACAGCATTTCGGGGGAAGCCTTGTCAGTCTCCATACACCCTGCCTTCCTCAGGGGCTGGAAGGCAAAGTAGATGGCCATAGGACTCCCCAGGAAAGCAATTCCTTCCAGATGGGCCAATTGGTGGAGATAAAAAGAAGTCCTATAATCAAACTCTTAATTAAACTGTATGTCAAAGTAGTGCTACGGCACAAAGTGTGGCATGGCAAAACTACAGCTTGCTTCTAAACCAGCTTCAGCCAAAGAGTGCTCTTCTGAAGCCTTGAGTAAAGACGGTGACGCAGATTTGTTAGTATATTCTCATTAACTGTCATTAAAAAATATTTAAGGATAATCACTGATGAAATTATAAAACAAGGTTACTATCTACAAACAAAGGGCTCACCGGCTCACCAAAGAGGTTTGGTGAACATGCATTTCAGAGGTTAATTTGTACAGTGTAGCAATGACCTTAAAAAATCCACTGCACTTGTACGTACAGGGAAGGCTCTGCAGAGCCCTTTTACTAACATGTTTTTCATTTCAAGTCTAATCTAATTTAAACTGCAATAGATACATCTGTGCTTTGGGATTTGTTCTGAGTTGCAGAAAAGATATATAGAGAATAAAGAAAACATATTTGGCTTCTAACAGTGCTTACAGAGACACAAAGTGTTGCCAGAATGCCCTTTATTTCCACAATATGTCTATTTATTTTTTTCCTAGACAATACAATTAATTTCTTAACATTACCTTAATTTCTAACTATACCCTATCCTCCATTAAGTCAGTGATGACTGAAGTTTTGCAGAAGGTTTTAGGGTATTTCTCTTCTGTTCTTTGTGGTGAGCAAAGTGAACATAAAACATTTTAAAAAAGAAGAATCCATTTGCAATTGTCCATTTATATATCTTTATATATAATTTAAAAAAAAAAAAAGTGTTAATTACTTACTAACATGGCATGCCCCTATCAAGGATTAACCTAAATAACCTCTACTTCACTCTGTCCCTACCTGGTGCATGCTGACACTGTGTATTTTTTATTCCACATAGAAGCAGCTACCAGGTATCAGATGTAGAAAGCACATTTTCCCTGTGACTTCGCAAAAGCTTCAAAAAAAGAAGCAAAGCTGATTAACCCAGAATGAACATGATCAAGTGAACTTCATCCTCTGTGGACTTGACAATGATTAAGTTCAAGAGTTAAAATGTTGCTTTTACTGTGCTTTACAGTAGTAATACTTCCCATTGATTAAGGGAGAGGAAGAACATTCATTGATTATCAAAACCAAAACAATTTATTCTAAAAACATACATAGTAAAGCCCCATAGGAAGGAAAAGCTTTTACAATTAGATGTTTGTCTTTAATCTTTTTTCTTGCATTTTAGTAGGTGTACTATGCCAACGTACTTCATATTAATAACATTATGTGTAGATAGTTATGTTTCTGGTCAGTTTATCAAAGTATATTCCATACAACTCCTGCTTTTGGATGCCCCAGTGTTGGGCCCTAGATATAATTCTTAATAACTCATATAATTTAGTGGTGGGATCTGAATATCTGCTCTTTTAAATCCAGCACATGAACTTTTTGCTCTGGTGCTTACGCCAGATCTTATCTGAGAATCTAATCCTTCCAGGTCTAGGTCCTTCAAAAGCCTAACATGTCCTTGTTGCAACTTTTGCCTAGTTTTATACCTGTCCTTTCGCTGTGACCTTCTGAGTCTCAAGGAACACCAAGCATGAAGCTTGCAGTGCATGCAATTCCACCTACAAGACATTGCTGAGACTTGACCAAGTGCTGGCAACCTCACTGCCCCCAACTGCCCCGAGAACAAAAGCATTATACCCACATACATCCTCTTGTATGTAACTAATGCATTTATGTATGATCAGTTATAGTGATCTTTCCTGCACAAGAGAGATGAGTGGATTGTGCATCCACTGATTTTTCAAGTCTCGAAAAAAGGAAGTTTTAGTTTTACCTACTTTTGTGTATCTTTGTAAAAGTTCCAAATTCTTATCCTTAAAAAAAGGATAAAACAGAAGTGAAAATTACCTGCACAAAGTGCACTAAGCTGTATGCAAAGTGCTTAAATGATATGCAAAGATGAACAATACACTGAATCCAGGATTCCCAGCACGCTTATGCCAACAGAAAAAAAAAAGCCAATTAAAACATAGTGGGTCAGTAAGCTTTTCAGCAAGTACTGCTGAGCACAGAGATCAGGTCCTGTATTCAGGACTTTCTGCCAGAATTCATCTAAACTTTGGCAGTGATGCGTCGCAAAAGCTACACAGGATGAGGGGAGCCTCCAGTTTGCACAGGTATCTCCCACCCTCTTTTGCGACCTTCATGGCCTAAAGAGAAAGGAGTTGCAAGGTGTATTTAAGCCAATAACATGCAATTTTCACTGCCATGACAGGACTGCCTCTGCCCTAGATCAGAGGAAGTCCATCCCAGGAGCGTGTGCTGCAGGGAGTGTGGGAGCCAGGGGAGGACTACGGGGACTCGGCTGGCATTTCCCTTGGCACAATCATTTTACAATCCTTAACCACACACAGGCATGTGCACATACAACCATGGTCTATAGGCAGGGTGTTTTCTTTTGACTGTTACCTGAATTCAGAGACCAGAGACACCACCACAAACCATTATTTTTTTTTTTAAAAAACCCCCCACAAATATTTAAAGAATGACATTTCTTGGAGTATTTCTGTTGATCCATGTGGAAAAGACTGGCTTGATTCAGAACAAAGTCTAACACTGGTATGTAAGTAAATGCTAGAACTAGTAATTCAACAACAGCATCCAGACACTTTCAAAATGCTATACAAAACCAGCAGAAATAAATTTAAAATGTTTTAACCAAAAAACCCCATGTTTTTATTGGTCCAAAGTTACAAATTTCTATTAAAAAGCATATATGGGTCTTCTATCACAGTATAAGAAGAGCTACTCATTTGGTTCAAAGGCAAAATTTGTTTATTATTTTATTACTTATGCCTCTGATTACAACTCAGGGAATTCTACACGAATGCTGCTAGTTCTTGCACCTGAATCTGTAGCACTTTGCACAGCCAATTTCTGTTCTTTTGTATGTTACGGCAGAGCTGGAAATCTGGCCCACAGAATCTTATTTTTCTGTTAACTCGAATTCTTCAAGCAATTTGGACAAAAACTCTACTGGGTGCTGAAAAAAAACCTCATTTCCTATGGGGCTGTGCAAAGACACCAGATTCTCTTGTGCCTATCAAGATGCAAGTTTCTATTGAAGTGTTCTTGGAAATGAGAGCATTTACAATCAACTTCCTCAGAGTGGTGAATTTTATGGCATGGAACATGGGTTGTGCTCTTACTGCATTCTGTGGCATCACAATCTGTGCAGGAATATAACATCCTTTAGACTGTAGCTTCTGTCAAATTCAGCTGAGGTTGGCTAAGGGCTTCTACAGCTAATTAATGGTGAAAAGAAAGAAGGATGGACAAGACAGATAGGTGTGATCCTCTATGCTTCAGTTCCTTTTGAAGAAATACAGACAACTGAATTCTTGAAATTGTTGCCACTTAAAACCCATATCAAAGTCCTTACTTATTTGCACGCCCTTGAGAAATACAGCATATTCAGTGTATGATGACCCTACATCATTAAGAGTTTTCTGTCTTCAAGGCCCCAGCTACTCACAATAGGATGGCTATTGGAAAAAAGAAAACTCATAACTTAAGAAAATCCATCAAAAATTATGGAAGTTGCTAAAAACAATACAGAAATCTGCATGTCTTTTTTAAGAACCTACTGGTTCAGAGAAAAATTGATAACTTTTCTGCATATTATTTTCTGAATAACTCATAAAGGCAACTAAAAAAATGAGAAGACATAGATTAACCAGAACCCACATATTTAAACACAGTTTAAGTGTTTTACGAAACAACCATATGATGTTACACTGTACTGATTTTCAGAGCATCTACTTAACTGCCTGACATTTAAACTGACAAGCTTGAAGAAAGGCAGAAACAACATATAAAACGAGTACTTTAAAAGAAGCTTAATCCAGTGTCATGACATTAAACTGCCAAGATAAACTGACCAATGATAACGAAGAATAATTTTCACCGGTAATTTCTTTTGAGTTATTTATTAAAGCAGAACAAGAAACTATAAGCGCTTGCAGTTTATCAGAAGAGCCCTGTTCAGCTAAAAAGCTGAACGGATGAATAACGGATGAGCTTGAAGAAATTATTTGGATGGATCATAACAAGCTCTAAAAGGAAACAAAGATAATTATTTGCACAAGTGAACAGAGGCATACTAAGGTCAGCAATGATTGCTGAACTCACACTTGCCGTCTTCTCCTGGGGGAGACACCACACTGAATGAACCAGATCTAATGATGCAGCCAGACTTTTTTTTGGCATACAGATTTTAGTGCTATCACATAGTCTAGTAACATGTGATGTGGATGTGTACATCGGGATAAAAAGAAAGCTGTTCATGGTGAATACAAAAAAATGAAGGTCACATACTCTTGTCAGGAAATACTTGGTTCTAATTGATTTTGAAAACACTTGAGTGATGATTTCCCATTTAAATGATCTATTTATAATACAATGTAATTGTACATTTTGGAAGATGAAGGCCAGTTAGCTTAATTTCTAATAATGCGTGTTTGGACTTTGTAAGTCTACAATTAGCCTGTCAATGGGTTAGGTGGTATTTTCTATTTAAAATTTATTTTAAAATTTTCTCTTGTTCATTGTTCCTCCCTCTCCCTCTTTTCACAATTGTGGTTTTTATTAAAACACTTTATTGGCAGGAAATGTAACCTGACTGATCCTGCAAATAAAACAAACATAGCTTTATTTGGCACCAGAATGTAGGTGTTTACAGACAAAACTTTAGAACTTAGCATTCACTTTGGACCAAAAAAAAAAAATAAAATAGCAAAATAATCTTGTTTTAATTCTTATAACACCTTGTACGTTATCATCTTTTCCCACCCTGATATCAACACTAAATCCCAAAACTATGTTCTTTCCTACTTGCTTATGTTTCTTTTCATGCCACAAAACCAGTAAGACAGAAAAACCTAGTTTTATGTAGTACATTAGTTATTATGACATTTGTACCAATAAAACTTGTTGTACAGTAATTCCATAGCTGAGTGTCTAACTATAATTCATGCCAAGATCCAAGCACCTTGATCACCCACAGAGTTAACAGTTCTACTGGACAGGCTCTCCCAGGCTCCTTTTTATTTCACATCCCTTTTACTGCAACAAAAATCTGCATGGTCTTTTCTACTTCTGGCTTCCAGAATCACTGTCTGACATCAAACAAGGTGATTTATCACTGCATAAAACCACAACAGCAAAAAAGTCCAGTGATGGGGTGTTACCCTACTAGTCCATCCACTAGATGACAACTGAGTAAAATAATAGCTATGTCAATAGCAAATAACATACCAGGTTTCAGCCATTTTTACACGTCTCCTCAAACTCAACTTTTATGTGAATCGAATTACAATAAAACACACTTTTGTATTGATACTTTTCCTTTTTTTTTTTTTTTTTTAAAAGCAGCTCATAAAGTGTGAAGTACTTTTGACAAAAATTAAAGTGTTTAAAACTGGTATTATTACATTCTTCTATTTCTATCTTAATAAGCCACACATGCCCACTACCCAAGACTATGATCATGCTGGGCCAAATACTTCATATGTAAAAGTTATTCATAGTAAACGATACTGTTAACATGTGGAAATGGCTGCTGGTGCATGAGTAATCAGAAGCCAGCAAAACATCCATTTGCTCACTGCACAGGGGCTAGCAGCTGGGAACAGAAGGGAAGGAAAAGCTCTTCTGCTTCATAATGCACAAGCCAAGAAACCATCAGCTGCTCCTGACTAACAGGTGAGAAGTTATCAGACATACATCATCAGATGACGTTGGGGAAAGAAAACATTAGATAGCTACACAGCAATGTTTTTGAGTTCTACCTCCCTCCCTCCCCGCCCATCTCTTATATTAATCTCTCTTCTTCTTCCTAAATTTTAGGAGGTACTGCTCATGAACATTTCCTCGGACTAAAGTTTGAGTGTCAATGAGGGTCACCACGTTTTGAGTGCTGAAATATAAGTAATTTTATCTTGACACCTTAAAAAAGCAAGTCTTAGAAGGAAGCGTGTCTCAAAAATCCACTTGCTGAAGGGCAGACTCTACCCTATGTAATCCATCAGGGCAGTTCAGCTGAAAAGATCAGAATTTGCCTATTTAAACCTGCAGCAGCTCAAAAAGTCCATTGTGATGTGTTTATCAAAGCCCCGTTAAAGAAAGTCCATGTATTAAAGAAAACAAAACAAACAAACCCCAAAGAAGGCCCCATACAAAAATGCAACACAACCGTGGCAAGTTTTGAAATTGATACAGGTAGGCCCAGGAGGAATTTTTAAAAGCTTCATTTTGAAAATAGGAAGTATTCGAGATGAAAATGAAATTAGTCTGGTTCATGAACAACTCTAATTATTAATACCATGCAGATCTAGCCAGATGGGAAACAATATTCTGCATAGTGCAGCTGAGAAAAACAACAGCAGGAAATAAAAATCATTCTTCTTTTCAACTGTAATACCATAGCTAGTGCTAAAAGTTATTTTCAAAAAACATTCTGCGGTTTTTTGGTTTTGTTTTGTTTTTGTTTTTTTTTTTAAATAAAATGGAAAGTACAGCTTCCTAAGAAATCTTGTGCCACTGCAGTAGACTGAAGCCACAGTGATTCTTTTTTCCGTGTTCAAGACAAACTCTCAAAGATTTTTTTCTACAACTACTTACATCATGATAATCTCAAAGACAACATTCCTAAACACTATTTGAAGAGAGCATGTTCCCCCCAAACCTCATAAATATAAAAAGCATATCTATATATAGGCCATTCAGTTCCACTCTCAAAATTGCTTTTGACAAAGACACCTCCAGCTGGTGATACCAGCAACTGAACTTCCCATCTCTCACTGGAGGCAGATGCAAGCTTTTTCTAAGCACTTTCCATCTTTTAACCCTAAGAAAAAATTAATAGGTCAATTACCATGATTTATACAATGCTAACCTCTACAGAAAAATCAGTGAGTAGTGCTCTGTAAATATTGTCTAAGTAAAAACATGTATACTAGCAACCACATCATTATTTCAAGATTACTTTTCTTGCTGGCAAAGAGTTCAATTGGAAGTGTTGTCTATTACATGAAGAGCCAAAGACTAGATTAGCTCTTACATTTATTTTTTTATTGTCTCCATCATTTTAGATTGATTTACAGAATTAAGAATAAACAGTAAGATTTAGGAAAAGATTTTTTTTTTATGCACATGTAGGTAAATCTATTCACCCCACACAAATATATATGGTAAAAGGGGCGAGGACAGAAATTGAAAAATAAATCATAGAAATGTATTCCAGTTTTCACAAAGTGATAAATAGTAGTGCTGTGTGAACATTTATCTTTTAAAACACCTCTTGTGTTTGTTTATTCACTGGAGATTGCATGGCAACCTTATTTAACTTTCCTGCCCTTAACACTACTTCCAAGGCAGGATGCTCACCAATTTACAAGGTTATCAGAAAGATCAACAGAAAAACCACTGCCACAACTTCCACTTGCAAGGCAAATCAGGAATGACAATCCCAAACCTCCTTCCCCAGCAATGCCTAAGCAACTGTCCCCACAGGAGTGAGATCTGCCCGAATGGGCAGCACCGAGGACGTTAGAGCCACGTTACGAATTGTGTGTTGCACGGAACAAAACAGACGTTAAGCTTCAGTGCTGGTAAGTGTGACCTAGTGTTTGTTTTAAGATTTTTATTTAGCAAAGAAAACAAGTTGTATTTATATACACCTGAGAAATATGGGTGTATATACACAATGCTGCTGAGATGACACCTTGGTGCAATTAGGATCATTACCTGTTTCTACCTTAGTGGAGCTGGACTGTAGAGAGTACCAGTATCCTGAGCTCTGCTGTTTCTCCTCATTTTATGTCGTTTTCCCTACTCTTAATTAAAAAGAGAACAAAAAGTGGATAAAGGAATCTTCTCCCCCATTCCCTTTTTGTTTTGAAATAATTAAATTCTCACCAAAAACAGCGCCCTGCCTTCAGGCCCTGCCTATGCAAGTACGCCCCTTCTCTGGCATGCCCCATACCTTCCCACATCTCCGCATAAATACTTGTAAGATCTTCCCTTCCCTCAAAACTTTAGGCCTCAAACCTGCTTTCTGCCACATCCAACATGCCCCATGCCCACAGGTCTGTGGATTCCAGTACAACTGCCCTGCACCCCATCACCCTGCATCTTCTCCCCTGGTCTCCAAACTGCAAGGCACCACAAGCAGCTTACCCGGCTTCCTCAGGTCCAAGCCTCTCCCTGGCACCCAGACACCCCATACAGAGGGGGAAAGTCGTCTGGACACTTCCATGGGCTTTGCTGGCTGCAGCAACCCCTCTGGCAGGCTGCCTCTGTGAGCCCAGCCTGGCCTGCTAGCCATAAAACAGGCACTCCTGGCCCAGAGCAGCTCCAGGCCACACAGAGAAACCATATATGGGTTCTCCTTACAAAAAAACAAAATCACACATTAGGTCCTACTTCAGACTTTGGGTTTGATACTGTGAGTAGGTAGTTTACTGGTTTCTTTTGAAAGCTTGTCCTCTGAAGAGCAAGGTTTTGAAATAAAAAGTGAAGTACAGCTTCCTAAGAAGTCTCAGTGTAAATCCATATGAGCTCTTGCTCATACATATGAGGGGTTGAAGGTTCACAGAACCACAGCACAGGCTGGAAGGAACCTCAAAAGATTGTCTGGTCCTGCCTCTTCTGGGAAAGGGAGCCCAGGTGAGATTCTCTAGCACCCTGTTCAATTGCATCTTGAAAACTTCCAGTGATGGGGAGGGACTTCACCACATCCCTGGGGAGGTTGTTTCAGTGATTATTGTTCTCACTGTAATAAATTTCTTTTATCAAGATGAATCCTCTCCTGGTGCAACTTGTATCCATTTACTCTTATTTTCTCCATGTGGCTCCTTGTGAAGGGAAAGCCACCATCCTCTTCGTTGCTACCATTTAAGTACTGGAATACAGCGATGAAGTCCTCCATGATCCTAAGTGCCAAGTCTCTAAAAGAAAGACTAGAAAAACAAAACCCAACATCTTGTGCTGCCAGCACCTGACCCCAAAGAATGATTCTTCATGGCAGGGCAGAGGAAAGAGGCAAACAAAGGGCCAGGCTGCAGAGTGGGTGGAAGAAGCAAAAATGAAAGGCAGATGCTGTTCCTTTCCTGAAGCTATGAGCACAGACCTGCAACGGGGTTCTGGAGTATTGTGAGCATGAGAGAAGAGCCTAACAAGCATATCAAAATAATTGGAAATATTTCATGAAAAAAAATTATATGCCAGCTCTGTATCAGTATCAAGAGGTCAACATATACGTTTCAGGACTATTTTACTAAAATATTCAATAAAAATAGCATAAATCTAGGGACGAGATATAAATCCACCATAAATTTAAGAATTATTCCAGCTTTCCACTTGTTTTCTTCTGATTTTTTTTTTAAAAACTATGCATCTCTCTTCTGCATCATTATTTGTCTTCTTTACGTTACCACCCCATGTTCTTCCCCGTCATTCAAACTTCACTGTATTTTTATTATTCAGCTACAAAATTAAAACCCAAGCTGATCTTAAATCTCACAGAGCTTTTAGAAACCATCTGGTGAGTTTTATGCCCTGAAATTCCTGGCACCATGGAAGTATACAGCAATATTTCACTGTCATACTTTCATAAAATCAAATTCTATTTAATTCTAAAATATATGTATGCTTCTATTTTTAAACTTTCAACTTTATCTTAATCAAAATGTATATACTTTAAAGAACAGTAAAGTGGTATGGCAAGCTGATTACTTTTCAATAAATAATTGTCTTGTAGCTGTAACAGTAAAGCTATTAAGAGAGAACATTAATACTGTCTCTGGAGGATCAGTTGAAATAGTTTGGCAAGAGACGATGCAGCAATCAGAAGAACAATTGAAATTTCACTTGAGGTGTTTCATGCAAGCCTTGCTTTATACTTCAGAAGTATACAAGCACTGGTATTTGGCTGCTGAATGTTCCAGAAATGTGTAAAATTGAAGTTAAAAAAAATTTGAAAGCAATGTCAGTACAGCAAGCTGCCTTAAAGCAAAGACTGAATGTTAGTTTTTACAAAGTATTTCTGATTAGTTCTTAAACTTACCCCATGGACACACACCCCTACCGTGAAACAGAAGTTTATCTGAATAAGTATTTGGCACATGCAAATATCCTTGCAAGGACCTCACCCAAACTATAACAACGACAGTATGTTTTTATCTAAAAAAATTCAAGGACCCAAGCGCGTGATTAAGTCCTTCCACAGAGGTGTACGCCTGATACACAGAGATGATGTACTGGGCATCCTTTTTGTTATGACTAAAGTTGGCTTAACTTGTGGTACTACTCAGAATTCTAACTCCATCTGTTTTTATGTTTTCCATGGAAGGTAGAAAGGTGCAGATGACAGTTGGGTTGGGGGTTTTGGTGGGTTTTTTTCAAGTGCAAGAACTACAACCTTATCTTCAATTGGATCCTCCACAGTTTATGTGTTGCCTCCACTGACAGAATTCCCAACTTATTTCTACTTCTACAAGGAACAATTCTAAGATGGATTTTTTCTGGAGTGTTCTGAGAACTTTTAAACAGAAAAATCACTGATAACCATTTTAGTATAAATGGAAATTAATACAGAATTCAGAAATACTTGAACAATAACAAACCAGTAAGTTTATAACTAAGAAATACTGGCAAATCAACTCACTTTCTCACCCATGGCTAAAGCTATTCTGGCTTGACAGCCTCTGAACCCCCTTTAAGGAACATTTCTTCCCTTTTTCACCCCACACATAACTGTCTGCAAAGACATTTAATTCTGTAAAGCTACCATTTCTGAGTCCTCAGACAAATCTTTCTGCTTTAAAGCTTTAAATAACTTATTTGCCACCTTTAAAACAACAACATCTTGTCATGCTACCCAAGACAAAATAACCGCAATTTTTTTGATACACTACTTTTCAAAGGAAATCAAAGGCTGGGTACCACAGCCACTTCAACACAATGCTCAGAAACTGAGAGTGACAGGCTTGCTTGAGCACAAAAGCTTTGTAAAGATGTTAAAAAAAAAACAACCCAACTTCCAACTGATAAATGGAAGCGGGAGAGGGGAATGGCTCAGGGTCCTCGTGGGCAGGCTGTGGGCTCTTGTCAGCTCCGAGAACTGAGGGAGCAGAACAATTTAGGAAGCTTATTACCGGTTCAGCGAGCAAAAGGAGTTAACACACACGTAGCAGAATGACGAGTTACAAGCCAATTAAAAGCTTCCCAGCATCGCACCACCTCACTGAAAGCAATAGGAAGGAACACAGGCAACTTTGCAGTTCTGCTCCCTCTCTATTAATAAGACCAGGAAAAACAACAACAACAACAACCACCCACACCACAACAAAAGAGTCCCTGCAGTCTCTAGTGCTGCACCCATCATTTTGACACAAAAGGATGCCCCAGAGCATCTGTACGCAAAACATACACTCCTTCTACTTGGCAAATATTGTGATTACCTTAATGTAGCTAATCTGGAGTGAGTCTGCACATAGTCCTTTAAAAAGAAAATAGCCTCTTTGCTAAGGAATGTTTTCATAGCACTAAGCAGTCGATTTCTGAACAAATTCCTTTTTGCAGTGAGTAGTACTAGGTTCTCATCTGTTACACGGAACTATAGCACGGGAGATCATTTGGATGCTAGTGCTTCTACACTACAGCAGCTCCGAATTCAGTAACAAAAATAACTGTCTAACATACTTGTGGCATTATTTTCCTTGGCGATAAGGCAATCAAAACCATGCACACTTAAGTAGTGATAATCAGCATAGCTATATATCATGTTAGAACCATAGTAGGGCGAGAAGTAACTGTATTGCTTTCATTTCATGAGGATCCAAGCTGGGGGTGAGGAACTGGGCCAGCTTACAACAGCTGAGCAAGATGGTATTTTTGATTACTGCCTTCTGGTGCTCAGAATCTAATTTCCCTACAAAAATACTAATTTTTTTTTTTTTGCAAATGGAAGGGATTTTCATTATTTTCTATATATGCTTCAGTCAACAGGCTTGAGGAAGCATGGATCACACCTATTTGTTTTTCAAGGCATGGGATACTGATTTGGACAACAGGATGTCGCCTCAGACTTCATAATTATTAAAATCTATTTCAAGGCTGATCAAATTATGCAATTTAAAAAACAACAACAAAACCACCATGAAGTGTCCTCCCTTCTTCCATTATTCATTAAATCAGAAATAGGCAGCTTGACATAAGGCATTCAAGCTGTTACGAAAATCATTTATTTGTAAATGACAAATGAAGCTCCTTCTCAGTATAACAGCTTTTCCTGGGGACTCAATTTATTTAAAAGAAATTAAGACATTACCATGCCAAGACATAATTATGGGATTTTAAATGTAGTTGCAACTTGAAGTACTACAGCTGTGCTTTTAGACTTCCATAGCAAAAAAAAGACTAATTGTTACATTGTAAACCCTACCAGATTTGGTTCTGCTAGGAGTGAGGAAGGGTCTACGTATGGTATAGCTATATGCCTCGATCCTGCTATGGCACACACAAACTAGATTCCCCCTACCGCTGCCAGGAAGGCTCTGTGCAGATGCAGAAATCCATTAATGGCCCAGTGAAATGTATTTAGAAGAATTTACCTATTCAATACAGGGTAT
This sequence comes from Scolopax mira, assembly GCA_004320125.1. Lineage (NCBI taxonomy): Eukaryota > Metazoa > Chordata > Aves > Charadriiformes > Scolopacidae > Scolopax > Scolopax mira. Next base: position 69,300 of record BJBW01003782.1, read on the forward strand.
CAGCAACATGCATCTACATTGCAAGACTAGTTGGCACCCCAGAAGCAAAGAACAGGAGGAGACATCATAGTCCCTACCAACAAAGTGCACGCATCTAAAAGCCCTGTCATTCTGTATTTCAGTACCAAGGTGATGAGTGCTCTGTAGATATCTGATGCAGATTACTCACCCAGCAAGTCTGTCACACACTCAGGCGTGGTATTTGAAAATACTAGGTTTTCTCCTAATTACTTTTTAAGGCTTACCATGAACATTTTCATCCTACTCACTGTACCAAAATAGCTTGAAGTAGAAATATTTGGCCTTGGGAAAAGAATTACTAAATTGTGTGTGTGCGTAGGTACACACAATCCGGGAAACTCCAGAATACACCTAACCAAAACAGCTCAAATCCCTATATGGGGATTTCTGTTCTACATTTGCACGTGGGCACAGAGGATCACTCGCCTTCTTTGCCTGCCCTGCAAAGGCGACTGTACACTGGCTTGGCCGGGTGGAAAGGAGCCGGAGGGACACCCCGTGCAGTGGGAATGGAAGAAAAGTAAAAGAATGCTTTGAAGACAGGACACCCTGAGCCACACACCCAGCCCCACAGCACTTCTGCCCCGTGGCCTCTCCCATGCCACGACGGGCACGTCTAATATTGGGGTTTGGCAGATTACAGCTGAGGCAGGCAGCGATGTCTGACACGTGGGAGGGAGGCGACAGTATTAAAATTAAAAGGTGGGTGTTGACTGAATTAGGGCATTTCGCACCTAAGCCATACAACCTGACAGGCCTGATTTAGTTTTTGTTTAATGCTTGAATTTATTGTAAATAAAACACTATGCCCGAGCAAGACAACAAGCCTCTCTCAAACTAATAAAAGCTGTTGTGGTATTTCAATTTTACCAATCTAAACATATATCCTTTGCTTAAGAACATCATTGGGTAAATCGAAACGAAGAGCTCAGATGGCTCTACAAGGCAAGGAGAAAAGTCTTATTCAGGGCAATTGAGGTCCATTTTATTTTACATGTTTATCTTATTTGTAAAGATAACGCTAGTGATGTTTGAGAACACTGAGGAACATGATAATAAAGCATACAGCAGCATCCTCTGTCATCTGCACACAAAAAACCAGACCAAGCTAAGTATTTCGGCATATGGAACCTAGAAAAGAAAAAGCATCACTTTGAAAGTCTCCAGAGGCAAAAAAAGCTTTTAAAAAGAAAAACAGAAGCAAATAATGTCTGTGGGAAGACAAAGTTGAGGCATTACGAAGGTTTAACTACATGCTCTTCAAATTCTAGTTTTTATTCTCTGCAATTGCTCAAACCCTAGTTTGGAACATTTTGCAAAGCCAGTCAATCTTTTCAAGTAATACAGTGAGAATTCCCTTAACGTGCATAACCCAGAGCCCTAGAGGGGTTCTGTGCCCCTTCTTAAGGGTCAGATCAGTTCTTTTATGTTGCTGTACTTTCAAGTGTGTTGTTAACAGCAATTCTTTGGTAGATCAAAGAAAAGAAGCAGCCAAGAAATAGGCTACAGCATCATGAAATAAAGCCAGATTTATAACGGGCAGAGTAGACTGTACAGCTTTAACCTTAGACTAAGATTAGCCAAAACGGGCATAAAAGCCAAGCCCAAGAAAGCAGGTGGAGGCAAAAGGCTTTCTCAGGGCTGTGTAGTGAGACAAATGGGACACACCACAGGGTGGGTGCAAAGTGCTATTGTCCAGGATGTGGCAAAGCAGGGAAGGCATCCTCCCTTCACCTTGTCTTGCCTGAACAGGCATTCACAAAACAAACAAGAAATGCAATCAGGGATGTCAGTCTTTTCGACAATGTTTTCCAATCTCAACTAACTGACAGAATTAGATGCTAACTTCCATACATCACCAAGATACTTGATGCAAAACCAAGATGTCCATCTAATAGAATGAGGTTTCACAAAGAAACTACTTCAAACGCAGTTCAAAATTTGAAGAGAGCAAATAGATTTGTAGCGCAGCATGCTCTTGATTTGAACTTGAACCCAATACAACTAGGCATGGAAATGGCATGTATGGATTGCTTTCATAGAACAGAATCATAGAATCATTTAGGTTGGGAAATACCAAGGTATTTTCTAGAAACAGCATTACTGTAGATGTTTTGACTACTAATAAGAACATCACAATTTCCTAGCTTCTGGAAAACAGTCATTCATTTACATTCTTATCTTTATTAAGCCACTCTAGGATTTTAAAGGACAACTTAAGCAATCCCTTTGAACATAAACCAATAAGAAAGAAATTATTTTTCCTATGGAGGATTACACTGATATCTGATTAAAATGGAAAATACTGAATAACAAAGAGAACAGTCTCCATATAATTAAAATTTCATTCTCAGAAATACCCCTAGTTTTATCATAGATTTAAAATCTCTGCAAGTACACACTATGATCATATATTTATGAAATTGAATGATTAATCTGTACTAGGTGAAAAGCACAAGAATACAGTAGACCTGTAGATTTTACAAGAGACAGTAGGCTTCATAAAAAGTTTTCCTTGTTGCATATATTCTGCAGAAAGTTATGAATAGATTTGGGATTTCACTGTGCAAGTAATGACTAGTCATTTATAAACAGTTGATCTTTTCAAATATGACAAATCCTGGATCAAGTTGAAGTTTTTTAAGTTACTTGAAATTATCACCAATAGTTCTAACACAGCCAGTAGAACTGCTTCGTAAATATTACACACAGTTTGGGACTTGATGATCCCAAGGGTCTTTTCCAACCGAAATGATTCTATGATTCTCCAAGACTCTCCTCCCCAATTGTACCTGATAATTCAAATCACCTCATTGTTTATACCTGCTTCTCACAGACCTTACTCTCCACATACATTTGTACCAATGGATGCTGAATTTTATCTGCCATTTACTGCTCAGTCAGTCAGTACTAATTTTTCTAATAAACTTTAGTGACTCTCTTCACTTGACTATTCTTAACACCTTATCAACAGAAACATCCATCTTGGTATTCACACATTTTCCCACATCATTTATTAATTCACCAGACAATATACAGCTTTCAAGATGTTTAGGATCTGTGGTGAAAGTTCCTACAAATACCTTTTAGAAAAGCCAAGCATACTCCTTCTTATAGATCACTCCAACCAGCAATGTTTGCTGACCTCTTGTAAGAAGCCCAACTGTTTACAAGATACATTTCCTTATGAAAAGTACACAGGCTGTTCTTGGCATAGCATATTTTTTCTCTTCAGTTTATGCTTGAAAATTTTGATTTGTCACCCTTCAATGCTCTAGATCTTTTAAGCCTTTGTATAGAGGCTAATTTCCCCTGGCATCAAATATAATTTAAGCAATAGATTAAACTATATTCCATTGTTAGAAAGACTTGGGTAAGAAGCACCCCCCTTAAACTCCACGCAGAATACTGATGCAAATAATTAAGGTTCAGTGATACAGCCTTATGTTTCTTGACTGCTTCTTTCACACATGGACTGCTTTGCAACCTGCCACAATGTCTGGCAGCGTCTATGTGATGGGGTGGGAGTGGGGTATTCACTGTCCTTTTTATGCCTTTACCAGTTTGCTCCTCAAAAATATTCATCTTGTAATGTTACTGTTTAATTTTTAACTTTCCAGAGATTATGCTCTCTTCCATGTTTTCATTTGGATATATTTTCCCCTTGTCCTTTTACTTCCAATATCCTGCTTTACTCTGCTGTTTAGCCATGTTTTAAGGATTCAAAGAAAGTAGTATTCTGATAGTTTTTTTTCTCTCCCCACAAAGGAAAAAAAATGCATGTTCTATTCTATTGTAGAAAAAACCTGCACAAGGCCTCTAATATTGGGCTCAGGATTGCACTGTGCATCAGAAGCATGAAATAAAAGGTAGCGGCTGCCCCACAGTGATTACAGTTATAAGGCATTAAAAATTACATAAGGCAACCATGGCAAGGAAACTGGCTAAAGATTAAATACTACCTATATACGTCATATGTTGCAGAAAAAGAAAAAAAAAAAAAGGTTTAATATATCCAAGCAGAGTTTTTGGAGTGTCAGTAAGGTACTACAGCTCCTAATGAAAGCAGGATGCAGGATATGGAGTGCAAGGAGATCTAAACTACTGTCTGCGCTGCTGTGCTTACATAAAGGCTTCCCAAAGCTGAAATCTCTGTCTTTTACCAGTGGAGAGAAGGCTTATTCCAGACAGAAGACAGGGTCTGTATGGCTGGAGAATGTGCAGCACTGAAGTGCACTGGTTTTACAGACCTGATATCGATTACAAAAACATGATACTTAGGTACCTGAAAACCTTCACCCATTGCTCCTTCCAGTCTGGGACTCTACCCAGAGTCTCCCTTCCATTTGCTGCTTTTTCAAAAAGAGAAATCTGCTCTATACTTATTCCAATTATGTCTTCATCTCTGAAGCAGGGGAATCTACAGATAAGTACATGACCCTCTAGTTATAACTGGAAAATAAGCTTACATTCACCAGTAAACACATAATAAGCAATGGAAACATGCACCAACTATCCATGTCTAATAAGTAGAATTAATACAGCAGGTTAAGTTTTAGTCTTCTTTAAATAAACCTATATAACCTACTGGTTGAGCAACATATGCTTTTCTCCAAACTCTTCTCATGACTACCTGAAATTTAGCAATAAAAAAACGCTACATGGATCAACTACTTGTATAATCAAAACAAGAGCCTGAAGCTTTTTGATTTTTTTTTTTTACTTTCAAATCTATGCCCAAATGCTTTGCTGAATGACGGGCTTTGTGGGAACCGTTTTACCTTACACAGACCTTTCTCAACCAGGGACAGGCAATTCTCATGATAATGTCTGTTCCACATTTCCAATTACTATCTTGCCAAAAGCTAACACACCACAAACACTATCTGCCTAATGTTGCAACCGCAACGGTCAAAGGTTATATATAGCGACGTACAGTATGTATGAAGCAGTAATGCTGCTTATGATTGAAACAAAGTTCTATTTCAAAGCTAAAAAAGTGACTGTCAATTTTGTCAGGACACATCTATTAACAGCATTCTATGAAACCTGCCTGCCTTCTTAAATGAAGAAGTGATTTAAACAAAGCGATCAACTCGGTAGTGCCAAACCAACCACCTTCTAGCTGTATGCTGCCCATGGCATGCATCACACTAAGAGCAGCTTTCCTTGCCTAGATGGGGCACCAAGTCACACACCAGGGAAAGCCACCAGTGCACTGAGGAAGACAGGAGCTTGATGCAAAGTGCTGCCACTGGAAAAGACTTGTTGGCTTCAACTTTGTGAGAAGTGAAAGGTTTCTGAGAAAGCCCATGCCCGAGTGAAGGCTCCGTGAATTACCACCCAGCAGCTACACACTCCTGCAGATGGGAGAACATCAGAGCAGACTGGCACTTAATCTTTGCCTGATAAACCCGACCTGTAAGCAGCACCCGGCCTCTGCCCAGGGGCACACTGGCAGCAGCCTACCTGGTGCACCTCCTGCACCTCTCCAGCATGCTTGAAAGCCTGACCAGCGACTGGTAAAGCTGTCAGCACCTCATGAAGAGCAGATGGAAGCTCACAAACTGGTTTCTTAGATGCGAGCAGTTCATTAGGAACAGCTACAGCATCTCCAGTGTTCCAGGGAGGGTGAGACTTATCCTAACTTCAGTTCTTTGAGTACGGACACCCACCTCTGAGCTGGTAGCTCTCAGCTTCCCCTCTCTCACCTTCTGGAGAGCGGAGGTACTTCTAGGACCGATCACTTCCACCTGAGGGAGGAACTTAGAAGCACCTCTTCCACTCTACATAAAGGGAGCCCAAGACAACCAGTGCAGACAGATGTGAGACGAATCCCTGCAGAGGACCTCATTGTGCACAGTAATGCAATTTATGTGCTCTCCTGACAGGGAGGCAATAGGGTACACACAGGGATGGGAATGGGAGCATTTTCTACAGGTATTTTCAAAATACCACCTACTTTCTAACTTTGCCTGCTTACTAACAGTTGAAAAATGACCCTGCAAATGTAATAATAGCAAGGCAAAAATATTTAAATATTTTGGGGGAGAGAATTAGCTCAAAACTCTTCTTAATTGATGACAATGGAAGAACATTGGGCAGCAGAACATAGATCCCTTCAGGGAAGGGGCATTTAATGATGAATTTCCAGCTAAGGATCAAAGCCTTCTAGAACACACTGACAGATTCTGTTTAGAATCTGAAGAACAGATCTAGAAGAACACACAAAACAGATTCTGTTTCTAACAGATTACACTATCTAAAGCTCCTATTTTTCAGTTCCATTATATATGACTATATCCTGCATCATCAGCCTTTGGTTCCTAAACGAAGGCAGACCTCCTTCACTGTCAGAGGAACAGATCTTTTTTTCTCCAGGGAAAAAAAGGAGAGAATAGCAAGGCTTTAAGAAGAATGGAAGGAACACCAGCTAAAGCATCTCAAAGGAACTAAAATACTAGGCACTTAATTTCATAATTATCTCCTTGGACTGCTAAAGAGATGAAACATAGCCTCAAAACCTATTTCATCAAAACTGAAACATTTAAGAAGCAGAGTGCCTAAAATAGAAGAGAACCTAGTTTTCAATGTAACACTGAAAATCTGCACTTGATGACATCATTGGCTGTGACAAACCTCTGTAAACATTCATTAGCAGGTAATACTTCCCCAGAAAGGAGTCCATGTTCAAGAAATTAACACAGTAATAGTACCAGCTTTCCAGTGTATACTGTCAGGTTCAGCACTTGCTCAAGCTGAATGCTCAGAGCAGCATGAAATAGACGGCACTCGCGCTCTGTTAACCTCAGAGATAAGAAATAAACCCAATGAGAGCTCAGAGTTTTCATAGTTTAATGAAAGCACAGCAAGAGCAGTGCTTGAGAAAGGTCACTAGGAAAAAACAGCAGTGCAGTAATGCTAACATGAAACGCTCGACCTTTATTTATTCTTAATCCCATTATCCTTTTTCCCCCATCACGACAATAAATCCCACTGAACCAAAGGGATGCATGCTATTTTCTTCCTGTGACTAGGTGTAAAAGGATTCTGTGAAAATTATAAGTAAATACAGGACACTTCCAAAGAATTCTTTTATATATGTATGTGCGTGCAGAAAAACTGCAAAAATTGAATCTATAACCAGAGGGTGAAAAATAAGAGTAAGTATAAAGAAATAACCTTATTGAACTGTCATTTTCTTTCCGTTTACATGAAGGATAAAAGATTTTTAAGTGAATGTTCAGTATGCAACCTTATACATTGATTTTTTCCAGGATCATCTATCAGGAGCAGGATGCTCCTTTTAAAAAATTGTTTCATAAAAGCAGAGATCTGATTAAAGATAAAAATCAATATGCAAAACTCTTATGTTTCCACATTTATAAATAAATATGTAACAGGACCATGAGAAAAATCATTGGAGTTGCTCTCCAATATAATGATGTTTCTTCACAGAATAAGAATCTGTATGGACTCTGTTTACTTTTTAATTACTGTATGTTATTCTTTATTAAGTATGTTCAATTTTAGCCAAGTGTCTGAAAAAAACCCTTCTGTGGAAAAACTATTAGCAACAATACCTTTTGATAAGTAACTTATTAGGAATGGCAGAAACAGCTGGAGACAAAAAAAAAAAAATTCATCAGAAGAGAATTCCCACAATCTGACACAGTTAAGTATGTCCGTGCCCAGGTGCTTCCAGGATGATTTTCTTTACATAGACATCTGCACGATGTCTTCATGTTAAACTAAACAGTAGGAGGCAAGATTTATTAAAAACAAAAGAACTTGCAAAAATTGTAGTTGAGAGTGAATTTTACACCAGGTCTTTTGTCACTCACAGATGTTAAAAACAGGGAACAGGAATGCCTTATCACCATCTTTTCTGTGGCCTATATTTTCCACTTGATGTAGAAAATTAAGAGGTGTTGCTCAAAAATAGCTTCCTCAAGATTTTTCCCATCCAAACTCTACCTATTCATAAAAGAAATTCAGTCCTCATGACCACAGAGGAGACCAACTTCTGAGGCAAGAAAACATTTGTATTAATCTCTCCAAATGAACAAGCCATACCTGTCTTCCTCAACACATTGTATCAGCCTTTTAAAAGCATTATAAAAATGTTACCATGAACAGCAAAAGCTGTTTTTCCAACAGTTGAGGACAGGAGAGAGGATAGATGCAGAAATGGCAAAGAGGTGACACTAAAATTTAAGAAATTTGGGTTATACTTCCATGCCTCACCCATGGTATCACACTATCTTAAAAAAAAAAACTATTTACACACATATTTTCTTAATCCTGTTATAAGAAGCATACTAGATAACACACAAAATGTTAACACTTTGCCTGTTTGGTTATTCCTCCATAATTTTTCAGAGCTTTAACGCTAAAATGATGAGCTTCATTCCTGCTTTTAAGCCAACACCTCTAAAAAACAAAACACCACATCCGCCTGCACTTCCAACATCTTCTCTCCCCACTGCTCCTTTTTTTGTTTCTAAATTCAAGTTATTAAAAAAAGGTCCATATCCTTCTAGAGGATGAAGTCAGTCACTGATTAGCAAATGTATCTTCCTTGCAAAACTAAGTAAGACAAGTAGAAACATCAGAGCAAATGTCAAGAATTAGTGACTTCAAATAATGATTATTTTTTTTATTTTTTTTTTTTACAGTAGAGTACTCAAGCTAGGAGAAAAAATAATCAATGCATCATGAGAAAGGCTTAAGGAAAACAATAGCAATTGCTCATTACTGGCAACATATACATAACTACAGTCATACCCTGGTAGCATTAGCTACACAAAAGAACATGCTACATATAAACAAGCATTCCCATTTATGTAACTCCCCCACAAAACATCAGTGTCAGCTTCCTACTTTTTTCCCCTCACTGACACTGTTCTTCAGAGAACAGGCAGCTGCACAGAAAAATCACTGAGCAATCTGCCAGAACTTGCCCGTGTATATCTGAAGCAGAGATTTTGTTTGTCTTTTTTTCCAAAGATCCTAAAATCTCCTACAGAAAAAACAAAGAGTGAATGGATTCCTATTCCTTCCTTACTACCAGCAGCAAAGCTGTCAATGTTGTGCACGCTACCTCAAGAGTGGTTTGCATTGACCATTTCAGACTTCCAACAGAGATCTGTTAGCACAGGCATAAAAAACCACAAATATTTTGCATTAAATATTTGAAATAAGGAGAAGGTTTTTTGAAACTGAAGGCTTCAATTGTGACAAGTTGAGGTCAACCCCCAACCCTGGCTGCTTCCCAGCTGTTTGTTTATACTGTGTCCCCAGCATAAGGCCCATCTGGAACACTTGTGGGTGCTCAGCACCCCAGCTTGTAAGCACAGACACCCCAACTCCTCACCTCCCTGAAACCAAGCCCAAAATGTGCCTTTGTTGTCATTAAAATTCCCTACCTCATCACCTTCCCTAAGCAATCAGGATCCCCAGGAAGGGAACCACCTTCAGCTCTTTCTAGAGCTTCTCAAAAAAAAAAAAAAAAAAGTATAATTTCACACCTTATTACTTCCAACTCTTCCTGAAATAAAGTGGACTGCTTGCACTATTCCTGCCAACATATACCCCTCTGGAGTCTACCCCCTGCCTCCACACACGTATGCAGATAGAGTTTTAAATGGTTTTGCAAACCTCCCCTCTCCACACGCATTTTCTACTACTCTTGCCCTGTTGGTCAAATCAAACTAGGACACACCTTGCAGGTAACTATATCATAAAAGATGAGACATGAAAGTAGTAAAGGGAGATCTCCACCTTTCTCAATAGCTTACCATATCCACTTGGATGAAGTTTCCATCTTCTACACGTGCCTGTGCTGTACACAAAAAGCTTTGCTCCTCCTGTCTGCAATTTGCTGTTCTGCCAAGCATTTTGAAAAGCACATGCCCTCATGCTGCAAGGAAAGCCTTAAGAGAGCTGCTACTTCCCTATACTTAGCAGGCAGTCTCTGCGAGATGAAAGTGTATGCTACTTTTCACAGGCAGAAAAACCTCTTAAGGATATTTTACACAACCTTAATTTCCCCCTGTCCATTTATTTACAGAGCCCTGAACTTTTCATCAAGAGGACTAAACCAAGGCTAAATATCACAGACAGTTTTAAAATTATTTTGAAAGCTCTATAAATCTGAAGCTAAGCAGCTGTACATGGCCTCATATATTCCCTTCCCTTCAACTGTCCTGAAAAAATGTGCCCTTGGGCATGTAAGGCTCTAACAGTGGATTCCAGTTACGATAAGAAGCACAGCTCAGCTAAGTAAGAGAAAAGGTTTTTTTTTCAGGTAACTATTGCATATCCGTATCTTAGTAACTTAAATCCTGAAACACTGAACGACAGCATGGATGTGCTAGGAATAGATCTGATATTTGGTGGTGCTGTAGGTGGCAGCAGGATCTCTTCTACTCTTTCCAAACTGAAAAACCTCCATACAAATCTTACAGAAAACTAGCAAAGCTGCTACTGCTTTAACGATACATTTGACATTTAAATTCCTTTCTGCTGAAGAAGTGGTAAAAACCTACAATAGCAGAGTCCACACTAAAAGAGCCACAGCAACATGCTTGCCTCCTGCAGTTTAGCTCCAGATGTGCCCCCAGTCTGGTGCCATAAATCCCACCACATTCAGGATGAAAAACCTAATGCTTGCTCACAGTGTTATGGCTGACATTCTTCCTTCCTCCAGGAAGCCAGCAAGCTTGCATCTGACATTCTTCCTTGACAAAGCTCTCTAAGCAAGGAAAGCAGAGACTGTATCACATTTTCCATGGAAGCTAACCATTGGTGTTATTTATTTCTTCATTTGCTACACAGTGCAAACAGGTAAGAAACCCAGGTAACAAATCAACTGCAGAATGTAAAACAAGAGCCTTGCCTACTGAAACGTACTTACTGGATTTAGAATTTGATAAATATTTCGCAATTTCTGCAAGACAGTGCATTCAAAAATATGCTAACTGCAGCATTCACAACAAGAAATGTGAGAACTGCATAAACGATGCTACACATCAATGATTCTCTCCTGGTTTAATTACTTTTAAAAATCACGGAAGTATGCATCCCGGGCCAAAATACACTGACAAGAAGGATATGTCAAAAAATTTCGTTGTTCTTTTTTTTTTTTTTCCCCCCACACCAGTTTTACTTCCTTTGCTGATCTGGAATTCTGCCATTACAACTTTAGTTAATAAACCTGCTAATCAGGATTGCTACCTTCGGGGGAAGTGAACAAGAACTGCTACAGTTTTGGACATAGGCACAAAAACCCAAACCCCACCAATGGTAATACTAGAAGGGCAGCAGCTCCTTATTCCATACTTTGTTCTATATCCCAAGAGATTTGTCTTAGCTTCATCTAGGCAATACTTCTTGAAATGCAATAGCAACTTCCTATAAATCCAGGAACTGGAATACTTTTCAAAGTAAATTAGACATTTGAACTCTTATTTCTTTCCTCTTAACTACAGCTTATCTAGAACCTGCACCAAAGTGAACAAAAACACTCTGAGCAGGGGCTGCCATACTGCAGCACACCTATAGCAAAGTAAAAGATCACAGGTGCCGTGATCCCAATTAAAACAGCTCCCATGCCTCTCTAAGAGCAGGAACTTGCTGCTGCCAAGGGAGCCTCAAGGCTCCTACATCCACTTCTCCTGTTCTTTTCTCCTCTCCACTTCCAAGTGTCATGAACCAGGATGCAGCAGCTCCTTCTCCAGATTGATGGGCAAGAAAGCTTGCTTGTTTAGACTACAATCGGTTGGTCTAATAAAAAGAGGTTATCTGTCCACAAACCTTGCCTCACTGGAAAAATATGTTCCTTAGATGTATCACTCTTAGCAGAAGGCAACTGACTATGGAGCTCCTTGACAGGACTGATTAGACACAAACCAACTGTGATCAGCTCAAAGTTCAGGACACACCTGTACAAGAAAAGGCTTTGTTGGATAGTGGCCACAGCAAGTAGTTCTGCTGAACACAGAACCTGTATCACCATGCACCCATGCTGAAAGTCAGCACGTGCACAGGAATCCTGCACTCTTCCAGAAATTTGTTTCACATGCAGATACGAATCAAAAGATAGAGTCAGGGCTTGAAAAACCAGCCTATCCTCAACCAGTGAAAAGAGGAAAGGGATGAGTAGGTTGATTTGGCTTAAGTAACAGAAGCCAGTGAATATTTTGGAAGGAAAGAGGAGGAGTCAGAGGTGCAGCAATAAGTCACATCCCTTCCCATGCATGTAAGAGGAAGGATTGGAAAAAGGAAGAGCAGGTCTACGAACACACAAGAAGAATGGCCGCCTTCTATGCCTGACGTGACAGCAGCAAAAGGAGCAGCTGGCAATGGGACAAAGGAAGTTACAGGTATAGCATCACAAACAGCCAACTATACCCACCTTCTCTACCTCACCGGGGATTGATGCTGCCAAGAAAAAAAAAAATCATCAGTAGAAAATTCATCACCCAAACTGCTTACATGAGAACACAAACAGTATTTGAAATTAACTTCTCCTAAACAAGCACTTTGGTATTGTTTCTGTCCATGGGCAAGAGGACTATCTACCTCTAAGAGACAAATATATTCGCCTTTGCTTTGAGTACCTTTTTACTGATGCTCTGTACATTTCTGAACCAAAAGGAGAAAGTCACATGCCACCAGAAATTGAAGAGATTGTTGTGCTTGACAAAACATTCGAAGACTCCCTGTAACGTGCCTGGGTAAATGCAGAACCAGGAACCAAATCCTGCACCACCTTATCAAAGCAGTGCTAGTTGATGCACGGCAGAGGTACTCTCTCTACAAACCCGACACCATCAGCCCTAACAAATTTGTGTAAACTCTATCAAATTTAATTCCCAAAGACCCCAAACTGTATACTCAATGGTTGTCACTCAAGCTCGCCCTACAAGTAAATATGTGTATTTATAGATTTCACTGTTTCCTAAAAGAGTATTTAACATCCTCCAGACAATGCTCAGTTAAAATCACCTTTTTACTGAGTAACACTTAAGAAGAATAAATTTGGCTTATTCTGGCAAAGCATGAAGGACTAGACTATAGTCTAGGGGGGGATCAGTCTAGTCTAGGAAACCAAAAAGGGGGGATTAATGTATTCAAATCTAGTTGAAGTTAAAGCTAGCTTTTAGCTGCTGAACAGTTATTCCATATTCCTTTAACAGTTTTGTTTCTTGGGACTTTTCAGCTATCCAATTTTACAAAGGTACAATATCATCAGCCTGAAACGCTGCTTCTCAGCATCAGATCCAGCAGTTCTCAGTCATTGAGACCGAAGGTCAGCACACAAAAATTACATCTTACAAGTGCTACCTTATACCACAGGTGTTTTCACAAGAGTTTCTCAAGACAGAATCATAGAATGGGTTGGAAAGGACCTTACGATCATCTTGTTCCAACCCCCCCTACCATACGTGCATCACCAGGAGACACCTGGATTAATTTCAGTGCAAAATAGCCATTAGAAAACCATCTTGTGGACTTCTGCCCTTCTACTTCTCCGAGTCTATAACTTAAGGAAGTATATCATACAGCAACACGTGTTAAGCAATAACTGCTCTGAAGACTAGGAAAACATTCCTCAGCCTATTTGGGTTTTTTTGTTACCTTTGATTTTCAAAGAGCTCTTTGATATGGTGATTCTCCATTTCATCAGTACAGTGAACAGTAATGCCTGAAGCAGAGGTTAAAGAGCATGGAATGCATGTTCTTTTCCTTTATACCTCTTTTTCCTCCTTGCCTCCCCTGCAGCTGCCACAGGAAAAAATTAAGAGCTACTTTAGCCCTCTGGGTTCCCACTGCAGGAGGCAGGTGGGCTGGTGAGAGGTAGGCTCTGGCAAGAGCCTATCTGATGGGCCTAGCCTCCTCCTTGGCTTCATGCTTTTCTCTTCCTCCACTCCCAAGGCTGAATGGAGTAGGGTGAACTCTGCTGGAGCTCAAGAATGGATTAGTGCGTTGCTTGCGATTATAAAGCTGGAATGAGGAGCAGGCTAGAGCATAGGAATCATAGAAAGGTCCCTTCCAACCTAGACAATTAAGATCATGAAGTCCAACCATTAACCTAACCATATATATGATGGAAGATGTATCCAAGTCTTCTGGACACATGTCTAGCTCCAGAAATTGTAATTCGTGGGACACTAGGAAACATATTGTCTGCTTGCTATGATCTTATGCCCTACCCTCAACATCTTCTAGCTGACACGGATAACAGAGCAGTGAAGGAGATACTGTTGCTCTGACTAAAGTGAACATCCCTATGACCTCATTGGCAGGAGTGAGTAGATGAGAATGGAGAAGGAAGAAGACACCATTAGAGAAATATAAAAAGTCACCTTATAAAAATTCAAGAGCAGGATGTTAAGAGCATCCTTAACCTAGCAGGATGTCAGTTTATCAATAGCACAGGTGCACTGTTATCAGCAAGTAGGCAAAGGAAGATGTATGTATTGCAGGCTCTTACATCAACAGAGAATTCAGTGGTCTTGCAGGAACACTACTATGCTATTTTAAACACCTTTTGAATTGCTACATGGCCTGTAAGCTTGTCACTATGCTTTAGGGAGCATGCATCACAATGAATCTTGGTTGCATGCAGACTTCCTTTACAGTCTTCAGTTTCTCTTAAGTATTACAGACCAGCCATGACAAAAATTGGATTTGAAAGTGGGTGTGCTTGTACTGTGTAACATGACTTTCAATTCCATTCACACATCTTTTGGGCAAATTCATCACAGATTAACTATGGTAAGATTCAAAGACAGGCTACCTATTAATTTTATGATGCCCTTTGGCATTACGAGACTTAAAGAAAGACTGGATACAGGTAGTGACTATAAGAACAAAGATTAGAAAGTCTCAGAGGGCAAACATACTGCAAGGGGGGAATATGCAAAACTACCCTTAGATTATATGAAGTATTATGAAAAACAAACTCGTCGATTACCTCTACCTCAAACAATCTGTGCAAGTATTCGTTTCAGATTTTCTTTTAATTCTGTAACTTGATAATACCACAAAAATCCAAACCTTTCTGCAGAATAATCTCTCTAAACAATCTCGCCCCTATGCATCACTCAAACATTTTCATTCAGTGCCATAACCCAGCCTCAAAGAGTCACAGAACACATTCTGGACCGCAACCCTGCAATCCAGCATTCTTGTCCAGAACCTCATCAAAACCCCATTTATGCCGAAGGAAGGTCACCCATTTATTTCACTGCACCATTAACCACTTCCTATGACTGATGAAAATTGCCATGTTTACTTATAACCACAGCACTTAGCACTACTAAACTCAGGAAACATAATAGAAATACTTACATCTATGAATAGACCATTAAGCATACAGGGAAAAGATGCATTGTGGCTGCAGCACAGTACTAAAAGTCAAGAAACTAAGGATAAAAGTAAAACCCTATTCCCTCTTTACGACAGGGAAAGGAGAACCAGCCCATCTATCATTTATTTTGGAAGCCATAATTAGCTTACTTTTTACCAGCATTTTAAGAGCCCCAAAAGCATGTTTCCAGTCCTTTCCCTGAGGTCTCATTCCCCTGACAAATGAGGGAATGAAAAAGACCGGTGAGAGCAGGTGAGTCGCCCAGTGATGGGAAAAGAAAAGCACTTCTCAAAGTGCATCCAGTGCCAAGGGCAAAAGTTTCTCTTCAGCTGGTGACAAGCAAACTCTATCGGGCTATCCCATCACGAGCATCTCCTCCCACCTCACCACAGCAAGTCTGTCTGTCCAGATGAACCAGATCCTCCTCCCGAGGGAAGGGAAATTAGAAACCCTTACTTAAAATATGTAAAAATCACAGTAACAATGTGTGGATAAACACTGCACTATTGTCTTATTTTCCCTTCTGGGACAAAAGAAAAGGCTTTTCTTCTGCAATTTGCCACACAGACACCTTAGCAGCGTGAGAAAATACTTTCGTTTCATATGACTAAATTTTTTTTTCAGAGTGAGGTTTATTTTACTTACCGTATAATTACGTATTCGAAGTTTATTCTAAGCAAATAATCAAGGCTAGTTTATTCAGAATAGGGGATTCTTCAAGCTTTCACTGATTTACTGCTTAGGTGAGGAAGCAGAAGTGTTCTCCCTGGCCTGGCAGGGGAAGACCCCTTCAGCACTCCTGCTGTAGTTAACAAACCCAGGCATACTGCATTGTGTTAGGAAAATCTCTCTTTTTTGATGAAAGCCACATTAAGAATTTCAGTATTCCACCACACCTACAACCAAAATTAATTGCAAAACAGAAATATTTGCATGACTGTTTTGCTGAAATAAATAAGAGCTCTGCTAGCTTTTGCTTGGTGTGAGACAAGTAATTTGATAATTCATATGGATTGAATCAAGCAAGGCATGCTTCCAGATCTTACCTAATTGAAACAAAACCACAATACATCCTCCAGCATCTGGCATTAAAACAGACAAAACAATAGATATGCTATTGTTACTACTATTTTCTTGAAGATTTTTTGAGATGTTTTTACAGTAGCATCTACAAACTGATACATGGTATGATGTATTTTTATCCAACACATCCTCTTCCATCCTATCAAAACCTCAGGTGGAAGTGATAAATTCTACAGCCTCATCTTATTTATTAACATCAAAAGGAAAAATGAATATCTAAGAGAAACTATTTAACAAAGGAAAGTAGATTTATGAAACTTCATATACTCTCTTCCAAAATGCTTGTTTAATATTGGATCCATGATGGTGCTAAGGTTACAGGGTATAAAAAGTAGGTGCATTAATGTGCATTTGAGACCAACGGGCGCCTGACTCTGTCAGGAAGGACTAACTCAGAAGCCACTGCAGACTAAAAATTCCATAATATCAAACAAAGCTAAAATTTATTAAGTGGACTGGACCTCTTGGAAGGCAAATGCAAGCACACAGGAACGACTTCACAAAACAAATGTAATTACTAGCGAAGGGGTTCACTTCAAAAGCTTGAATAGTTTAATCTATTTTGTTACTCAAAGTACAGAAAAAGTTTCCAGATCTTTTGCCCTCCAGAAAAAAGATCTGAATGCCCAAGACTTCACCAAACATTATTTAGTCTTGTAATGGAAAAAAAAAAAAAAGTTCAGAAAAAGCTAAATATTACATGATGCACAGGAAACAATCTCCTCTATTAAATCGCTACAAAATCTTCAGCTCAACTGTATGTTTTTCAAATTATCCCAATGGATAAAAGCACATAGGCATAACACTGAAACACAAAAAATTGCAGTTTCCATGTTATAAAAGAATTGATTTAACAAAAGTGAAACATTAATAAGAGAAGTTTGCTACTGGCACCTTTATTTATGCCAAGGAAAAATCACATGAAATCACAGCAAAAGAACAAACTTTGGCACACTGAGAAACAAACAGTTTAAAGCAAAACGACTTCTAAGCAAACAGCTACCACAACACAAGTGTGCCAACCCTGCATAACATCAGGAATACTTCCAGTCATCACAGCTTCGGGCATTCTCACTGAAAAGCACCTAAAAAGCATAGAGGAGCCTACCTGCTACTTGACTGAAGTTTATGCAAAGATCACAGAAATGCTTTATCAATCTCAGCGAAGTAGATGCTTGTTTGCAGCCCCTTAATACCACGAGAATGATCAGCTTCCTCTTGATCAAAGGAAACCAGACACAAACACATGAAAGCAGTAGCAAAAAAACCTCCAGATACACAAGTGTGAAAGAGAAACTGACGTCCCAGAATTTAGGGCAAAAACATTTCCACGCGGTTTGATCTGACATTCAGTAAACAACAATGACATATGCAAATGATACAGTAAATGAAAATAAGAAGATACTTTACAAGACTTCATATCACAGAGGAGACAGATATTTCATAGTTAAGGAAAATTAATTATCCACAGTAGCTACACTTTAAGAGTTACAGGAATAAAATGAAGAGGAAAAGTAAGATGTGACCAATTAATATATTAATTCAGTACATCTGCATAAAGCCTGAAATATACACGCATTAAGTATGTACATACACGGAACACACACGATAACTCAAAAGCAGAAGTAACTTTATATGAAACATTTTGATTACTATTTAACTTCAACAAGAAGTAAATTACTAAGATCCTTACAACACTCAGACCTGCAGAGAGTGCTGGGTGCTAGCATTTTATGATCTCAACAGTTTCACGATACAAATGAAAAAAAAGAAAAAAGTGTTATTTGAATGACATACACAAAGACTGGCAGATGTGTTACAGTATTTTAAATAACATAACAGTAATCTCGAGTTTCTTTAATATTTTTCCCCATTTTAACGGGTAGATAGATTTCCACTCTCCCACTTACCTCATATCTTTACACCCCCACACATCATCATCATTCATCATTGTGGAGATAAAACACAGTGAAAGGTATTTCTAAATATCCTATCTAAAGTCAGTCCAGGGTGGTACTACGCTGCAAAATACCTCTGTGACTAGGTAAGATTTCAAGTCACTTATTTTGTCAATTTGATAAGCAGACCACTAAATGACTTAAGTAGCACTAATTCACTGGATGGGCTGCTTGAACACAAGTATGTTGGGAAAACTAATACATATCACGTTCTTACATGTGCTAATTCCAACCATAGAAAATATGCAGGTAATATATCAAATTGTGATGGAAATACCAAACACAAGTCAATTAGAGCACAGTAACTCAGAAATTATCTAAGTGCCATAAACCATGCCGGTTAAAAAAAAAATAAAATCTGTTGCAGTACTTTAAGAACTTTGCTTTTGATTACTGCAATAACCTTGGCTGAGCTACAGCATTACTACTCCTTCTATTATTTAAGCATATTATCCAGATTTTCCATCTCAGCCAGTAGAAGAGAATCATAGCAAAGATAACTTTGGGTGTGTAACACAAGTGTGTTTAACATACTTACTGACCCGAATCACTTCACCACAGTACACTGAGAGTCGAGAATAACCTGTCACACACACATCAGTAGGTAACCATACCCAACAGGACCTCTAAGATACACAGACCTCACAAAATCTGAATTATCAGGCTGGGAACAACTGTGAGAGCCAATTAAAAGATGAGCATGGAAACAGGGAGGAACATCTTGAGCTGGTGGTTACTCAGTGCAGTTAGCATTCCTATAATTTGCATTAGTTTCCTGATCAGCTGTACTTCCCCCTCTGATTTGTATGATCCAGTTATTTATCAAAATTCTATACAAACAATACTTCAAAAAACAAAACAACACATAACCGGATCCAGAACTTAAACTGAGAATAAATGCTTCTAGGATCTGCTCAACAGCTTGAGTCAATTGTAAAGGAAGGGCTGAAAACTGTAATGCCCTGTCAAAGAGCTGGTGCAAAAAACAGATTTCATGAGGAATAGTCAAGATAAGTGTAACAGAGAAAAGCAAACAAGCTACTCAACAATGCTGACACTGGGCAGAGGTGAAACACACATGAAGGAAATAAGGTGGGTTTTTTTAATTGCCTGACCAGTCCAGAATTAAGAGCGTTATTCTTACCCTTCTGTAGCCTTAAAATGCATTTGTAAGTGAATGACAGATATAAATAAGATTTTAAACGCATTTCCCCTGTTGGTTTTGCTCTGCACACACTAACAGACCAATAACTAAGAAAGTTATAATTGTATTTTATTTATTCATGAGACACGCAAAAAAAAAGCCTTACTACATACATCTCTATATAATATCAACATGCAGGATATATAGTTTCATTTACATTAAATATGTACATGCTCCTTCAATTAACATGTCTAGAAATAATTACCTAATATTAAAAAAGCATCCCTGATGCCTTTCCACTTCTGCAGATAGGCTGGCCACCAAAGCAAACAGAGGTATGTGACACATTATACAGCAGCATCTTACAAACAGTAAAGTTTTCAGATGCTTCACTTTCCTGACATGTGCATTTCAAATTATATACTTCCCTTCTATTTCTGCAATCTTGGAATTCAAAGGCAAGATATTTTTCTTTACTACAATTTAATGAAACTTAGTTGGAAAGGAATCTGACTCTTTTTTTTTTTTTTTGAAGAACAGAGGCAAAGTCTGTCAGTGTTACAATATTTAAAATAATAGAACAATAACCTTGAGAGTATTAAGTAGATTAAATCGCTCTGAACTAAACCACATACTTGCAAATAGTAACATCACATGAAAAGCAGCACATGAATTAACCTTGGGGATAAGTAACCTTGAATGTCCATACAGGAGAGGAAATAATCTAGTAGGAAAAAAAAATATATATAGTTTCTATAAATCATTTTGGCTGATAAGAAATCAACTGGAAAAGCACTGCTATCAAGAAGAAAAACCCACACAGTATTTTTAAAGAAATAGACACATTAATTTTTTCACACAAACTGTTTCTGTGACACACAGATTAAGCTGGCACAACACATAATTTTTTCTTGAATACTTTTAGGGCTGACCAACTTTTCTGTAAGAAGAAAAATTTAAAACCAAAGTGTTTAGTATTTCAACCTCTCAGAACATACGTTCAGCAAATTTTACCGGGCAGCAAAAGGAAAGATGAGAGATTCAATTCTAAGCAGCTTGTCCTTCAAATGCTATTTAGTCATTACCATTACTACAGATGGCAGCAGCAGTAACGCCTACATTTTGGTCACTTAA
Source organism: Scolopax mira (assembly GCA_004320125.1). Taxonomy (NCBI): domain Eukaryota; kingdom Metazoa; phylum Chordata; class Aves; order Charadriiformes; family Scolopacidae; genus Scolopax; species Scolopax mira. Next base: position 90,019 of record BJBW01003782.1, read on the forward strand.
CACTCTCCCTGACAAAAAGATTCCTGCGATGTCTTCTCAGGCTGCAGCATCTCTATTGTTTGCTTTGTGCCTTTGATTTTTGGTAACGGGAAACACTTGAGCTCTGCTAATACTGTTTGCTTGTGCCACAGAACTTTGCTCCTTTTTGCAGAATTATAAACCATTGAACAATAGTCTCTTCCCTAATAGTAAAGAGATGCAAATATCTTTCCCATACTGCAGCCTTGTTTGTTACTGCTTGATCTGGGCAGACAGTCTGAAGTGAGGGACACACTAAATCTGGCCCCTCACTTTCACTGCCATCCTAGCAATACCCTCAGCACTGGAGGACCCTAGAGATCAGAACTCAGATAATGCCAGAGAACTAACAAGTTTGGGAAGGGGGATGGTGGCAGCAGCTGGGTCAGCACCCTTTGTAGTGGCAACACACTGGGAAGTGGCATTTTACTTTGGGACACAGAGATAAGATTCTTCCTGTCCCTTTGAACGAGGACTCCAGGACTAAGAGTTACACAGAAACAATTAATTAAGAGAGCATCAGTTATACATCCCTGTTAATGATCTGTGTTAGTAGCTGTTGTGACTGCTACAAAATTGGTAATTTGGGACCCAGAAAAAAAAGTCTCTTTCTCTGCTGCAACAGATCCAAATCCCATCCACACTGCTGTCTGTAAAACACATCACAAACACCTAGACAATCTTTTACGTCACATTGTATATTATCTTCTGGCAGACAAGTCAAATCAAATAACAGATTTGGCTGAGACCTCCCTATGTTGCAGGTGCTGGAGCATTAGTGTTCCAATGTTGATGCATGACGACAAGCGATTACATCGGTCCGTGCCTGCCCATGCTCCACAACACATGACCCATTTGATATCATCTTTAATTACACCACATGCCGCCTTTTCTTTGGATTTCTAATTTCATACAGGGTGAAGTCCTGGTCTGCATACTGAGTGAAGCTCTTTTGCAACATTTGCCTCTGAAGTTAGAAAGTATAAAGCAGGGAAAAAAAGAAGAAAAGAAAACTGTGAAGAATGTGAGTAAATATTGGGCAGAGTTCCTTATGCTTTAGAGAGGAAGGGGAAAAGAAAGTCAAATAAAAACTCTCAGCACAAATTATTTCTCTCCCTTCTATTCCATGTGAAATGTGAAGGAAATGGAGACCCAAGCCCTAGAAGTGCTTGACTGCTCAACCACAACAGCTTACCGTGGGAGCTGCGACTGCTGAGCACTGGAGGAGGGTGAGGAACAGCAAACACAGGCATTCCCAGCTCCCTCTTTGGCTCCCCACACAGCCTTACCTTAGAGAAGTCAAAGACTTGGATTCATCTTCCCAACCCATAAATTTGGGATAATACCACTTGCTTATCTCCCAAAGCTACTTTTAGAAACTATAGTGGCTTAGGACAAGAGGGAAATTACACCCTCTTTATGCCCCAGGTTTAGATGGTTTGCCATCCACAAAGCCAAGGCGCCCTATCAGATAATTAAGGTAAAAGTATAATGAGCAGCTGCCTAACTCCTTAATCACCGCTCCTCTCTCATGCGTCGAACTGGAGAGAGGTCACGCGAAGGAAGAGCAGCCAGACCCACCCCGACACCTACACATGAGGCCAAGAGCAAAGGTCTCAACCACCAGCCTTGGCCCAAGCATCTCCTGGTGCCGGGGAGGGGAGGGGGGGACACCATCCCATGCCAAGCGCCGCCGCAGCCTCCACCGCATCCCACACCCACCGCTCCGAAATTAAAAGTTACCTTCACCCGGCACCGGGGAGGCACCTGAACAGGCGCTGTGTTATACAAGGGCTCGGGGAGCGAAGCCGATACCAGCTCAACCAGTTTGTTGCCCGGGTTGGCCAACCAGCACGGGCAGGCCCGGGCACCGCTGGAAACCAGGTTTATAAATCCCTCCCTCCCCGCTCCGGGGCAAACCCGAGCTGCCGCCCTCCCCAGAGGCGCCGCCGGCGGGCGGGGAAATCGCAGTGGCCACAGGCGGCTGCCGGGCGAGCCCGACCCGCCGCACAAAAGCCACCTCCCGCACCACAAAGGCAGCACCGGTCGGCGGGGGAAGGGGCTCCTGGAGAGACACGCTCTGCCTCCCCCATCGGCAGCCGCCGACCGCCGGCTCCCCCCGGCGCCGGCACCCCCGCGGCTCCCGCCGAGGATAACCCGCCTCATCCCTCACCGGCACCGGAGCTGTCCCCCCCCGCCCCGCCTCCGCGCCCCACGGCGGCCCCGGGCCCGGCCCGAGATGGCGGCCGGACCCTCCCGCCGTCGCCCCTCCTCAGCGCCGCGCCGGCCGGCACCTGCCGGGCTGGAGAGCGAGCGAGCGACCCTCGCCCGCCCCCTGGGTCTCCGGCAGCCCCCGGCCCGCGGCGGGAAAGGACGGGACGGCACCAGAGGGAGGCGGACGGGCAGGCGAGCCGCCGTCCTCCGGCACCTTGCGGGGCCGCAGACCCATCCCGTACCTGTGGCCCGCGGGTAGCTGCGCGCAGCCCCCGGCTCCGCCATCTTCCTCGGCCGGTGGCCACCGCCGCCGCCTCCTGCTGCTGCTACCGCCGCCGGGTCTCCGCTCCTCTCCGCGGCGCCCAGCGGCCGCCGCACAGGCGCACTGCCCGCCCCACGGTGTCAGGTGCCGCGGGGAGGAGCGGGAGCGGGGCCGGGCACGACGGCAGCCTGGTGCCGCTCGGCGGCGGCTCCTCGCCGGGTGTCGCCAGGTGCTGCCGCTGCCCCGCCCCGCGGCGCTGAGGGCGGGGGGAGCCCCGCCGGTAGAGCATCGCCCCACCTTGGCCCCCGCGGCGGCTGAGCCCGGGGAGAGCGGCACCTCAGCCGGCGGGACGGAGAGGGCCGGGCCTGGCCGGAGGGCAGCGGGGTCCCGCCGGCAGGGGAGGCCTAGCCCTGCGCCCCGGCTGCCCGGTACTTTGCGCCCGGGGCCTGCCCTCCCTCGGGAGAGGCGCTCCTGGGTGACCGGGCACGGTTTAGTCGGTCTGTCTCGAAAGCCAAACGAGGTCCTGCTATTTTTTGTGCCTGGAGAAAGGCAGCAGCCCGTCCGCCTTGGTGGATCCCACCCGAGGTCATTCCCGCAGCCTCAGGCCCGCGGGTGCCCCTCAGTTAGGGCCGGCCCTTCGGTGTCTGGGGAGAAAAGGAAACACTGGTTGGTTGGTTGGTTTGGTTTTCTCCTGAACATTAGCAGTTGAAAAATCCCCAAGAAGTTGAACACACACCTTTTGGGTTTGGTTGGCTCCTGCCTTCCCGATTTCTGCTGCTTCTTGACCATGCAAGGTCACGCTGCTGCCCCAAAATGTTGCTGGAACCAGTGCTAGATGCCAAAAAAACTTATTGCCACATCTTCAGTGCCGGCTAACCAAACTTGAAGCTTAAGACATGCTTAATCCTCCTACTTTCCATTCTTGGTCCTTCTGTTCTGCTCTTGTTGCCTGGCAGTTATATTCCCATTACAATCTTTAGCTGAAAATACAGATTACAGATTGGGGAGGAAAGGTGGGGTTTTTTGTTGGGTGTGGTCTTTTTGTTTGTTTTTTTAAACATTTGCTTCAGTACTCCTGATGTGTCTCCCATTAAATCACTATTTCTTGTTAGGTGCAAGTTACTTTGTTGGGGCACTGGTCAACAATTTGTCTTCCATCTATATGTTCAAGCAGTGTCCTTGTGTTTGGGTTCATACACCTCAATAAAAGTTTAACTAGATTTAGCTTTTGTTGGTGCATATAGTAACAATTATTCCTAATGTTGCCTTATCAGTGAAAGCCCTTCATTTTCATTGTTTATAACTCTGCTAAATTTTAAAAGTTTCAATAGATATTTTCATGCCAGCTGTTTCTCAGGCTAAAATTCTGTCAGGGGGCTCCAGGTAAAATCTTTTTAACTGTCTAAAGATGAAATTGTACTTTTTTGTTCGCGTTACAGAAGAAAAATTCTACCTGTCTTAACTGTAGCTGTGCCTCCTGACTTCCATGGGTTCCTTTGGCCACCAACCCAAAAGAAGGGAGACTGTCCTGTAATCTTAATTAATCTTTAGCCTATTGATGCCTGACGAACACAGGGGAAGGAGCAGCTGGTCTCAGTGCAAGTTACATGGGCTTAGTGCCCAGGGAAAGGAAATGGAAAGGATGAGTCTCCAGGACTGGGAATTAGGAAAGCAGGGAATGGATGTAGGGGATATGAAGGGTCAGGAAAAGATGGAAGAGCCAGATGCTGAAGAAGGAGATGTGAGGGTATCTGCAGAGAGGTATTCAGGCAGGAGGTGGAGGTTGGATGGAGAGGGGTGGGTAGGACCACAGGAGAATGTGCCCCAGGGAACAGGAACCTACTAGTGCGGGCTCTCTGGTGGCCATGAAGCCTGTAAGCATAGCGTGTCACACAGAGAAATAAATAGTCTCCTACGATGGTAATCATCTCCTCTGATAGCTGGCTCACAGCATCACATGTATTCAGACTGGGAATCATGCCGTGAAAAAAAGATTTTAAAGAAAACTTAAGGGAACTATATGGAAAACATTAAAGCTCCAAAGCCCAAAACTTCCCCCATGATATTGTATGTAGTATGTGATATGAGTCAGTCTTTAAATTACCTTTGCAGAGTGTTTTTTCTGCAAGATTCATTCAATGCAAAGGATGTGTTTAATTAATGTATAGTACTTCAATGTTTCTTTTCATTTTAATCATGTAAAGTGGAATCTTTCATGTCACATTCACTGTACATTCTTCAAACCCTGCCTTGAAGGCAGGTTAATTAATTTCCATGATTGCTTTCCTGTGGTACTCTCATAACTCCTTCAAGCATTAATAAACTTAACTTTATAACAGCCTTCTAAGGTGAAGTAGTACTATTATCATATTTTACACACAGGGAAGAACAAACAGAAGGTCATGTATCTGGAGTTCACCGGAGTTGGTTGTTAATTCTTTTCTGTTGTAGAGGCTGCCAGGTTGCTTTAAAGCAGGGAACAGTAGATTTAATACAGCGTGCATCTACCAGCACCTAAGAAACAAGAACACAACCCTTCTTGCTCAGGTTTGGCTTTTGAATACTTTATGGATCTTTAAGCACTAGACGTAGTGGATTACTTACAATCCACGAAGCTTTGGCACGCGCTTACACCCAGGAATCGGGAGCTAGTTTCAGATGTGTCTGTGTATCCTTCTCAAGGGCAGATAGACAAATGGACTGTGATGGTCGGTACTTTCTTCTCTTTGTTGCCATTTTGGATTGATAGCTGACAAGTTGAGAACCCAGGAAAACAAGGCAGACAGAATGGCTGCCCGTGGTATCTCAGTTGGAGCGACTGTCCCAGTGTCACACGAACACTTATCTGTCGAAGACAGGAAATCCAGTTCTCCCCAGCAGCACTGGTCTGCTTTAACTTCAACATCACCCTTCCTTTTCTGAAATGCCTGGAAATCCAGCGCCACATTAACTATCTCTCTTACAACTTCTGAATGAAATTGAGTGCTCATAACAAAGTATTTTTACAGACAATACAAACTCATCCAAAGACAAGTACTCTCTCCTTCTCTAAGAGAAACGGAAGACGACTCAAAGTTAGAGTTGTGACAAGTATATCAGAAACTGAAGAAAGGTGGCAAGTATAACTCATCATAGTTATTTCTGGTCATTGAATTATTAATTTCCCACCTTTAGCATTGCCCTAAAATAGACTATAAATCATAATTTAACTTAAAGACCAGGTTTGCATATGGCAGAAACGCTCATGGACTAATTGGCCAATAAGAAATCTTCCTCATGAGGAATCAGTCTTACATGAAAGATTCTCGGGCACTGGGCCAATAAACTGAGAAGCAGGGTGATAATTGAGAAAATGTTTTTTTTTCCAGTTGCTTGTAACTGTTCTATAAAATACATTAGTGGTGTCAGTCTTGAAGCTAGATATCAACAGCAAAATGGTGCTCTGTTTCAAAATCACAATTTTGAAATCAAAAGTCATGGTGTATTTTTAAAGGACTTCTACCTTTGAGTCATGAATGTTTTTATAAAATATAGCTGAATTTGCCCTTGTGAAATGGCTTCAATTTCTGTTTGTCTCTCACTGTTTAAGAAGCCATGGACAGAATATCCGCAGAAATTAAACGAGCTTTTTAAGTTTCCTTGATTGCAGAGCAGGACCAACATACGGCTCAGTTTGATAAAGCTTAAACTACATCTGTCTGCTTTATTTTTATGTACTTACATAGCTAAGAAGTGTCATTCAGTGAATAATATCAGCCTAATGTTGAAATCATTTTTAGGATGAATCATAATGGATTGCTTTTGTATTTGTCATTTGGCATGCAGATACTGTATTAGCCCTCCTCCACATGAAAACATATGAAAAAAACCCCTACCTTTTAAAATCACACATCTTCTACTCCAATATTCTATGGCATATATGATTTTTTATATTCCCAGAATGACTTGAACTAGGGGCATATTCTCACTTGCCTGACACATTGATGTTATCTTTTGAAGTTCAGCTGGAGCTTTTTGACTTGGTGTCGCTAATGGTGTCAATCTTCACAAAAATAAATGAAAATGGAGAAGGAGAGGAACTCTCTCATCACCTTGCCCTTCGTTATTTACTGACAGCACAGGCATTTTAAGTCATGTACAAACATAGCCCTGCCTACACACCCTGCTTTACTGAGCACAGTAATGGGATAAACAGTAGTGGAATGCAGCACAAACCTATTTCACACCTGATTTGAATTGAATATTTTTTTCCATCAATGCTTCATTGAAAGGGTGATATATATTATTTCTCCAGTTCTCTCATAAATAAGGCCTTCCTCATTTAGCACCAAATACCTGCTTTTCTCCTCCAAGGTTCCAAACCCTGTGAGACATGAATCTTAAGAGCTGTGTTATTAATTGTGCTGCAAATTTGTGGCCAGGTATCATGGGGGAATCTGAACAAGTTAGATTTTGATAAGTTTTGGATTGCTTTTGATTCTGGGATTAAACTAAAGGTTCTTTACTGCAGTATTAGTCAAAGAAAAGGCAAAAGCTCTGTTAGCTTTTCATGCTTTAACAGGATGTGACACAGTCTTAGCATTTGCTGGGAGAGGCAGGAGAAGATAAGTCGTGGTTAGGAAGGAAAGAATGTCTGCCCTGCAGCCATAGAAACGGTTCTCCGCTTCTCTTCACCACCTGCTGAAGTGATTGATATTTGCCTGAAAGATTTGCAATTATTTGTAGTATTTTTGTTTAACTGCAGCAGTGTACTTTGCCAGGAACATTCCTTCCCCAGCAGTACATCTATTCGTATCGGGGATGATTATGTCATATTCATACATGACAGAAGCATGGACAGGAACATATCTACATGAGATAGATTGATAATACACTGTTCTCGAGGTTATGGAATATCAAATCCTAAGATATTTTTACTCTGGTTGAGTGCCTAAAATAACAATAAACTAATTTAGTATCATTGAATAATAATTATACTGCATCAAATGGCAGTCAGTCAGTAGAGAATTACTTTTTTTACTTTTTTGGTCAAACTAGCATCCTGTGTATAAGAAAGGGATGTCATGACTACAATGGGAATACAAAACCTCTGGAACACATAGACCAGGTAGGTCCAAGAAGCCAGATGGTCTTGAGACTCCATAAACTTAAGAGTTTACGGCATGTACACAGAAGACTGTGAGACCATTTGCATGCTCTGAGCTCACTCCTACGTATGACTGGTAAGTCCAGTGCCACAACTTTTCTGAGGGCTATCTATAAGAGAACTCTGAGAGAGACATAATAATTGGAGGAGAGAAATTAGCATGGTTTAGGTCTGCTTTCATAACTACCTGTTAAGGAATCTACAACAGACCCAGATGCGATTTAAGAATATACATAATACTTGCCCAGCATAGGAAAATAGAAGTTGAATTCTGTTTGCTTTTATTTAAAGAGAGAGAAAGAACATTGTAAAAGATGAGGATTTTATTTACTTTCATAATCAATTTTTGTTCTTCCTTAACTTCCACAGACTGCCACTCAAACATAGAGAATGTGGTGCTGGTCACAGTGATTCTGGGGTTGCTTCAAAGCAAGATAAATCAGGCTATGCCTGTAGATGCTTACAGTCTAAAGGTCTCCTGGCTATTAAAATGAGATCGATAATTTTGAAGCAAGCAGTGTTTCAAAAATGGTTGAGCTGAGCCTCAAATCAATGGATATAAAATATTATATTGAACATTTTAACACAAAATTGGAGCATCAATTGACAAAATTTCTTCATCGAGAAAGAAATGGATCACAAATTACACAATCTGCCTCAGAACAGAAAAATCAGTTATTTCTGTTTAAAATGTATAAACATTCAACAAAGAAACCTTAGGTATATATGCTAAAAAGATAAAATAACAACTATACATAAATCTCAGAGAGATGTACTTAGATATTTAACATACATTTCAAAACTTGCGTAAACATCAGATGTTAATCAAACATTAACTTACCTTAATTTCACAGGTTAAAGATCAATCCCACATACAATTAAGGATCAATTTTCTGCCTCCCTGCCAGTCCAGTAATTCACAGAACATGCTGCTTCCTCTACATTTGAATTTTATAGGAATTATAGCTATGCAAACATAGGGAATGCAGTTTGTAAATATTTACAAATCTCTGCACCCAATGTAAGAGGGACCAAAATCTAAAATTAAAAGGTCTAGTAATTAGATGAATAAAAATAGGCATGACATTTTGTGGAAATAATGCAAAGGACCAAATACATAATGTTGTTTTTGCAGTCATTTGTGCATTTGCTGAATTATAGCTCTTTGACAATTTAGTCTCCCACCCACCCCTTGAAAATCAGATCTAATTATGTCTAGTGTGTATCTTGTAATTGTCTTTTTTTTCTTCCTACTGCATATCAGAATGTTCAAAATTTGGTTTTAAATTAAGTTGTGATAATAATGATAGAAGTTATTTATTCTGCCTTCAAGCTCAATTTGAAGAAACAACCTGATGCAATTAACCCAACCAGTTAGAAGAAATTAGGATGGCAAAAAGCAGTGTTTCTATTCAATAAGAATTCTGCCATTTAAGAACTTATTTTCATTCCAAATCAGTTAAAAATAATGGAAATTACTTACTTGTAGTTAAAAACTGTTTAAGGATTCTGCATATTTCTTCCTAGCCACATGATAAAGTTTTCATAGCACTTGCATATCTCGTTACTGCAGTGTAGCGATCAATTAGCACATCAGTGAATAGGTAGGTTTTCCAATCTGGGGACTTAAACTTTTCCATATTTATGGATACTAAGGGTATTTCTTTTCTTTTCCAAATGACATGACAGCGATCTACATCCCTGTCTAAATCCAACCGCCAGGCTCTCTTGGATACTGCAGGCTTTCTGATACTTCTGTACAGTATTTTTTCTACCTTTCTCTAAATGATTTTAACTCAAACATGATCCATCTTATACATATACATACCTTCCCTTTTTTTTCTCTGAAGTCATCAAACACTACTTCACCATCTTTATTTTTCTCTTCTATCTTTCCAAAATGATGTGTATACTTCCATACTGATATTCCAGCCACAGCCACTAATGCTCCACAGGTTTCTTTTCTACACATTCTGACTCAGTTGTTCTGGATCTGTTGTACCAATGTAATAACTTGTCACTGCAAAAGGCTAATTTTTAGTTAGTACTTTCCCACTTTGTATTAGCCAGCAAGTGCTCTTATCAGTGTTGGCACTTTCATTCCTCTGACCCTCTGGTATTTCTTTCTCACTAGATTATCATCATGCAGATTAAATGAGCCTTTCTCACTTTGTTCCCTACTTTTAAATTTAAGCTCTTAGCAATCAAATTAACCTTGATCCCAGTCCAGAACTCAAACTATTTGGTGTATGATCCTCTTCCAAGAATGTTTCCCAGTGGCAGACCAACCCTAAACCTTCCTATTGGTCTTCACTGTCTAGTTGCATCTCTCCCCTAAAGACCAGAGGAACTCCATTCCATTTTTACTCATGTTTGTATTAACCACTTCTAACTTGGTTGTAATTTCAGACATCTTTTCTATGTCTTCTTACTAGCAGACAACTGCTTTTGTAGTTGGAGCAATTTTTCCATATTTGTTCATGAGTCTTGACCTGCTGGAGCAAAAGTGTGCAAAAGTCAGAAAGACCATTTCCTATGTGGTTTAGATTAGCCAAACTAAATAAAATTATTCTAATGTCTGAAGTAAACCACTACCATGTGACAGACATTAAAAAAAAATAAACAGGGTTAGGAACTTAGTGTCAAAATCAAGAAGGCCAAAGCCCATCTGGAGCTGAGACTGCTGAGGGGCCCTGGTTGGAACAATGAGATGTGAGAAAGCTAATTAAAAGAACAAGTTCAAAAAAAATGGGCTTTTGCTGATGAAGCCCCTAGTGACAACAGGTGTCAATGAAACAGTTGATGAACTCAGTGCTTTTTTTCTGCCTCTCATCACAGACAAAGGCAACTCCCAGACCCCTTTCCGTGTGGGCACAGTTGGGGAAGGAATTGGGCAGCCAGCAATGGAGGAGCAATAGGTTGGAGAAACTGGATGTGTTCAGGTCAATTGGGCTGGATGGGAGTTGCCCCAAGCTACTGGAAGTCCTGGTGGACCTGAGTGTGAGGCCATGATCAATCTTCATCTTTAAAAAAAGCAAGAAGGAAGACCTGTGAAACTATATGCAAGTCAGCTTCACCTCAGTCAATGGAAAAATGATGGAGCACATAATCAGCAGTAGTCAGCCCAGGAAGGCAAACCTTGTTTGATCTGACTGATTGCCTGCTATCATAAAATGACTGTCTCTGTGGGAAAAGGCAGAGTGGTGGGTATTAATATACCTTGATTTGAATTATGGCTTTTGACACAACCTTCCCCAGCCTTCCCCTCTGCAAACAGCAGGAGCATGGACTGGACAGATTCAGTATAGATGAATTGAGAACTCTGAGGGTAATAGTCAAAATACATTTGGCTGGTAATCAGCAAAGCACCTTGGGGCCAATACTGGCACCCATATCCCACACCTTAATTAACAACCTGACTGCAGTCCAGAACTCATTCTCAACGGATCTGCAGATAACACTGTTAGGGGAAGTGGCTTCAGGTTCAATCCAGAAGTACTCTGAAAAATTTAAGGGTTGTACAGAGACCTCATGATCCTTTGAAGAAGTATGAAGTTCTGCACCTGGTATAGCTGGAATAACCCCATGCATGGGGAAGTGGGTGGCCAGGTCATAGTCTTGTGGGTTACATCGCACACCGGGTTGCAACGTGCTCTTCTGAAGGAAGCTACATATTGGGTTAATGTTGGAATTGTGGCCAGCATATAAAGGGAAAATTGATGATAATTTCTACTTGGTACTGGTGAGGCCATATCTGAAATAGTGTTTAGTTTTGGATACCTCTGATTAAGAGGCATATGGTGAAACTGGGACGAGTTCAGTGAATGGCTACTAAGAAGGCTACTGAGGAGAGGCTGAAGGATCTGGACTTATTTAGTCTGGTACAAAGGAACCCAAAAAGTGACATAACATAAACCTACAACAGTTTGAGGTATTATTAGAAAAGTGAGAGAGCCTTCCTGCTAGTGCCAGCTGGTCTAACAATTGCCACAGTTTACAGCTTAGGAGGTTCAGACTGGGCATCATAAACAAAATCAACAGGAGGGTAAGTGGACATTAGAACAGGTTGTCCAGGGAGGTGGAGGAATCTCTGTTACTGGGACTTTTCAAGACTCGGGCAAAGCCAAGAGTGGCATAATCTAGTGCTGAGCTGGTCCAACAAAAGACAACTTTCAGAGTTTTTTTATGATCTTGCAGCAAGTCTCAGGTCTTCACAACATCTTATTAATAAAGCCCTGTTATTAAAATAATCTATTTATTGACTTGTTTGGTTTCATGAGTAGTGGTAGAAGATTGTCACCTAGCCTGTTTGAAGAGAGAAGATTCAACAGATGGGAAACACCGTGGTGAGTTTCATAACTGAGGCAATACCTCTCATTAACCCACTTTAAGGAGTTAGAAGCATAGAGCAAGAGACTTCAGCTAAGGAAAAGCATTCAAGTCACACTTCTGCTCCACATCCTTTGTTCCAGTGCCCATTCACCTTTCCAACTTACTTGATTTGTTTATCTCCCACATTAAAATATGAATCTAAATTCAGTTGCTCCTTCCACCTTGTCTGAAACACAGATGATCTAAATTAGTAATTAGCCTTTCTCTGGCCTTCTGTTATCAAAGATTTATCCAACTTCTTTGGTCTGTGGGAAATGTTTTGACATAAATAGATATATTCTGCTGTGAACTGTATCAATTCCAAAACATCTCAGCCCAGTAGTTTCCTACACCATATGATACAGGAAAAAAAAAAAAAAAGTGTCTCTTTCTCTATTTCATTAATTTATTTTCTTCCATCAGGAAATACCAAAGATCATAGTTTTTCTCCAAGTCTGTGGACATTATCAGTTAGGAATAAGCTGCACGTGAAAGACAATCACTTCTGAACAAAAAATAAATTTGCCAAGTTTTTCTGCATAGCTTGACATGATGAAGCAAATCAAATTGTAATAGTCCACTTGACACTTAAGTCTCAATACAAAGATAATTTAAAAATTATTATTCTGCCCTCAGTACAACTCAGTTGTACTCTGAGCAGCTGTACTCTGCTACTGAAGCAGAGGAAATTGAAGTACCTTGACCTATGAACAAAGGCTGCTCCTACCTCTTTAACCCTCTGTGCTGGCCACAGCTAAAACAGCTCTTCCAGCAATAGTGGGTGGTACAGTGGAGAATTTGTTCAAAAGGGGCTGCATCAGTTGTATCTGCATACTTTGGCTCTAAAAAGTGGACTTTTGAGATACTTGCAAGAGGCAAGTTGTTGTCCATATGAGACCCCACATGATTTCTATAATTTTAGGCAAATGACAATAAGATAAGTTATAGTCAATATGATTTTCAAGTGTCACCACCAATAGAACTTGCTTTACTATATTCAGGGCAACAGTAAGCTGCTTTTCTCCTGTTTAGAGGTGAGACCACCCTCAGAGGGTAATATATATCCATATATTCTACACATCTGAATTCTTTCTTGTATTTTTAGTTTGACCTAGGGTTCAGTATTCTAGGTTTCAGTGGAGCAATGATAGGACATGATGTATCTAAAGGAGAGGAGAAGAGCAGCTGTACTTAGAGAAACTAGAATCAGAAGATACCTATGGGATACATATAATGCTCCTACAAGTGCGGAAAAAATCAGATATTTTGGTTTATAATGTATAAACCTTCAACAAAGAAATCTGACATATCTAGGCTAAAAAGGGAAAATAGCATAACTTCACAGAAGTTTCACAGAGATGTATTTAGGTAGTAGTAAATTTCAAAGCTTGAGTAAACATCTCATGTTAATCAAACATTAACTTACCTTAATTTCAAAGGTTAAAGATCACTCTTATGTATAACTAAGGATCAGTTTTCTTCCTCTCTACAAATCCTGCTATTCATAGAACATGCTGCTTCCTCTAGATTTGAATTATGCAAGTTATAACACTATGGAGCTGGCTGATGTCATTGTGAGGCCACTCTTGCTGATCTCCTAAAGGTGACAGTGATCAGGGGAGGTTCCTGAGGACTAGGAAGAAGTAAATGTCACTGCTCTCTTCAAAAAAGACAAAAAGGAGGATCCAAGAATCTACAGGGCAGGTGGCCTCACTTCAGGGGAGGTAGTATTGCAAATGTTTTCCAAACATATTAAGGAGAAGAAGGTGTTGGGGAGTAGTCAGAATTGATTTACAAAGCAAAGATCATGCCTCCCCTATGATGAAATTCTATAAGTGACTTGATGGAGGAAGGGAGAGCAGTGGATGTTATTTATGTTGACTTGAGCAAGCCTTTCAACGCCATCTCTCATAACATCCTCATAGACAAACTGATGAAATATGAATTAGATAAATGGACAGTGGGATAGTTTGAAAACTAACTGAACTGCCAGGCTCAATGGGTTGTGATCAGTGGTGCAAGATCAGGCTGGAGGCCAGTCACTCATGATCTGCCACAGGAAATAATACGCCTCAACATCTTTGTTAATGACCTGGATGATGTGACAGAGTACACCCTTAGCAAGTTTGCAGATGACACAAAACTGGGAGGAGGAGGTGATATATTGGATGGGTGTGCTGACAACAGGCTAGAAAAATGGGTCAACAGAATCCTTATGAAGTTCAAGAAAGGGAAATGCCAAGTCCTGCAACTGGGGAGAAAAAGAGAAGTAGCTGAGGATGTTCTAAAACATTTTATCTCACTACCTTTTTCTTTTGTGGATGTCTGATAACAGACATCCTTGCCTGCCTTTTGCATTTGTCTTATGCAGATCCAGTAGTACAGTAAAAGCTGGTGCTATTTGAACAACCAGTGACTGTTGTTTCCATTTGTGTGTCTGTGATAGTTGCCTATTCAGCCATGGAAGAGGTCTTCAACTTTTGACACTTAGAAGTCTGATCTGAAGACTCTTCTGTCTTAAATATTGTAGATAGAGAATTGTGACTTTTGGGGGCTGCTGATACCAAGGCAGCGACAAATGAATAGGACCTTTGAGTAGATCATAGAATAGTTTTGGTTGGAAGCACCTTTAAATGTCATCTAATCCAAGCTCCCTGCAATGAGCAGGGACATCTCCAACTAGACCAGGCTGCTCAGAGCCCCATCTAGCCTGACCTTGAATGTTTTTAGGGGTTGGGCATCTATCACTCCTCTGGGCAACCTGTGCCAGTGTTTCACCACTCTCACTGTAAAAAGCAAATTGCATGTTGAAGAAATCTTAGGAGGATAGCCTTAAGCCTTAACTTGAATTTAGCAGATGTCCCAATCTAACCTCAAGACATAAAGATATATAAAATCTGCTGTCTTGTGGAAGATTCTTCATGTGGTTCAGAGATCTGCAGTGACAGTTGAATCTCACTTACTCTCTCAACTAAGTTCAATGGCTACTAAAAAACTAGCTTCAAAAAAACTCACAGAGCTGGAAAAGGATTTCCAAATTAATTCACAGGAAGTCCATAAAACATGAGAATTATTTTTCCCCCCAGAGATTTTCAGATCTATATACTTGTGGTTATAACAGCACCGTAGTCTGGTGTACTTTTCACTAGAAATACAGGCACATCTGATTGCATTGAAGAGCTAGTCTAAGGCTAGTCTAAAAAAAGCAAGAAAAATAGGGAACGTCTTAATTTTTTATGCAGTACCTCCCAGTTGTATCTTTTCACTTCATATAGATCCCCCACTGAGACAGTCACTCAGTTACCTTCAGCAGAGAAGCGAGTCAGGAGTTCTCAGATTCTTGGGATCAAGTTCAAGTTTTGTGATTCAGATCAAATGCTCCAACGACTCAATAGTGGACAAAAATATCATACTTCAGATGCAGATAAGAACACCGTTATATTGACACTGCATCCAAAGTGCCACATCCATTTTGTGACTCCCCAGAATGAGAAAAATGAGCGAGTCCAGCCGATGACTAACAAGAAAACTGAACAGACTGGAGCACATGACACTGAGGAGAGGCTGAGAGATCTAGGTTTGCTTAGCTTGTAGAAAAGAAGGATGAGAGAAGATATTACTCCTGTCTGCAGCTATATAATTGGGGTGGTGGGGAAGAGAAGAGAGAGCCCGACTCTTCTTGATTGCACACTGTGAATGAATAAGAGGTAAGACACAACTCGGAACACAGAGGATTTCAATGAGATACAAGGAAATTATTTCTTTTAACCATGAGGCTGGTCAAACCCTGGAAGAGGTTTCCCAGAGGGGCTGTGGAATCTCCATCCTTGGAAATATTCAAAAAGCAACAGGATAAATCTTTGAGCAACCTGCTTTAGCTGAACCTGCTTTGCACAGACAGTTGGATTAGCAACTCCCAGAGGTCCCTTCCAACCGGTGTAATGCTGTGAATCTAACAACTGATTAAGGCCGTGATTTCCTTAAAGTCTTCAGACACTGCACTAGCTTACAACAGCCTTCATACTTCCACTGCTTCAGCTTGGCTGGCACTAATGCAAACTGAACAGGGAAAGACACAAATTAAAACAAAGGTTAATAAAAAAACCCATCCCACCCAAAGCTTTTTTTTTTTTTTTGGTAAGTAACTTAACTCTGGGATGGTTCAGAATCACAGAATCACCTAGGTTGGAAGGGACCTTTTAAGATCATCTAGTCCAACCAATAGAATGTGCTGCATAAACCATTGCATTGGTACGCTATGGCAGACATTCAAAATTAACATTGCCTGGGGAAGTAACAAAAGATCATTTATCCAAAAATATCGTCTTGCCAATGATTAGTGTTAGAATTTTTGCTAGTTCAGAAACTGTCATGTTTTAGTAAATGTTGGTTTCCAGGCCTTTACTGTGCCAATAATATCAAGGCAATATTGTTCTGCCAACACAACTATCCCAAAATAGAGTAACACAAATACCAGCTTCATAAAGTGGTCAATACTCAACTCTATACTAATAAACATAAAACTAACTTTAGTACCATCAAGGGACTAATTTCACACTATAACTATAGTGGGACAACTTTAGTTGAAAAGACTCCTGTGCTACTGCTAATTCATTTCAGGCCAAGAGAGAACAAGGTTTCTGTAGCTTCTGAGTTTGTATTATTGTGTAATAGTATAACATAATAATATCTGCTGCAGAAATCATATGGATACAGTACTTCACCTATGTAAACTAGGGGTATTCATTATTGTTGCCATAAAAAATATTAAAAACTATGTAAACAGGCAGGAGACCCTAATCTGATTGTGTGATTGATATGCAAGATGCAATAGTCCTTTTGTTGTCCATTTGATTTCATTTTCTCATCATGTTCTTCAGTGTGCTCGCTGTTAACTGTGCAGTCAGTGTTAACTCCCCAAATACTGTGAATGTTCTGTCTTGGGGAGTGGTCAGTGGTTTACAAGGTTTACCTTGTCTCTTTAGGCACGCATGCATTATCTACCCAGAAGGCTTGGAACAAGGACACTGGAGTACACTTAACCTTTACTTCACAGCACAAAAAAAGGAAGTTCTTCAAAATCTGCTCTCCAAAGGCATATTCTCACTGTGCTGTGCCTAGAGGTGATTATTTGTGCTGGAAACATTTTTAGAACTAGCACTACTTTCCTTTGCCAAACTGCACAAGCAATCTACAAAAGCGGGGAAGAACCTGCCCCATCTTCTGCATGCATTTGGTACCCAAGTTCTGTTGAGGAATTCAGAGATAACTACAAAAGAAGAACATACATTTTAAATAGCTTCCAGTTTTTGGGAAATGAATTAACTTTTTGCTCCAAAGGATTGTCACCAGGTGGAAGCCTCTAACAATGTAGCCCCTATTCCTTTACATCATGCAGCTGAATGAAGGTCGGTCTTGCAAACCACTGAAAATAGAGGCTGGAGGATCACACAGGCAACACCACCATCAAATTTAAATGCTTTTGTGATGGCACACTGAGCAAAAGTTTGAACAGAGCTCGAGACAGTATTTCTGCACATCTCAGTGACATAAGCTGTTCTTGAGAACACTAAAGGGTTCAGAGAGCCCCTGTGCAGCCCTACCACAAGTGCTTCTGCTCCATAGCAAATCTCAGCAGGCTGCTAGCAAGCAAGGCAGCATTGCACCTCTATGGAGAGTATTAAGTCATTTCAGATGGGGTGGGGAGTGTCCAACAGGAGCCTGGAGAGAGACTCAACTTGGAGCTGAAGGCCTAGCACTTTTCTAGTGTGTGATGAAAATTGACATCGAGGTTTTCTCAGTCCTGAAAGAGGAACATATTTTCTCCTTTGTAACATACTATTCTAAAATGACTCAAATATTCTGCTAGCATATATAGTGCTCTCAATGATTTACAGCTGAGCTTTTTAGCAGAGAACAGACTCCAAGAGGAAACTGCTTTTTGACCAAAAAGAACAAATCTTGTGCTGCCGTCTTTAAGCCATGCCGCTGAAATATGTGATTGGGGTTGAGCACCCACTCCAGATTCCCAATACAGCCCCATAGTGGACATTTGTAGAGTGAAAAATCCCTTTCCTGACTTTTTCTGAATGACTCTCTTCCTCACTCCCCTTTCCCTAACTGAAAAGGGAGGGGTTTATCATGATACAGTGAGCTCCAGCTGGCAAATCCTCAAGCTGATAAGTACTGGAAATGGGAAATTGTATAAGCAGAGAAATGTCATTGTATATGACCTGTTTTCTACATTTTTCTCTGTCTGCTTTTGGCTATTTCAAAAGCAGGATAAGACGGTCCTTTCAATCTGTCAGAGATTGGGTATTTTCACATGTTTATGAAGTGCTCGGTTGCTATTGCAAGCAATGAAGTGCACTTACTTAGAGCTCAATTACTTAAGATTAAGATGGGACTAATGGGGAAGTGCAATTGAGTGCAGTGGAGACAGGAGATGGAACAAGAAACAGAACTTACTTTGTCTGCCACGTCTGCATTTCTTAGTCCAGAGGTTAGAATTTACTAGAAAAAGATATATAGTGGTGGGGGTGGAAGATCCACGTCCAGTACATTTCAAATCTACTTACTGTGCTAGTAATTCCCATTAGGCACTCCATCTCTTATCACAAGCAATAGACTGTGACTGGAAGAAATAATTTAATCTAACAGAACAGTAAGTAAAGGCTTTAGTACATTAAATGTCAAGATAGGACACCTCTTTAACTGAATTATGGTTAGTGAGTTATGTACACTCTTTGAAGTAGTTGCCATACAAACCAATTTTGAAAATATTTCTGAAAAATATTAAGATATGGCTTGATAAAGCATTTTCTAACTATAAGGTTCACATTTAAATTATTTTGAAAGCCAGAGAATTAGTTATGGCATACAGTTACCAAAGATTCCTTGAATAAACCAGAAGCTTGGTTAAACATCTTTATTTCTGTATGTCTAATACTATATATATATATACACACACACCCCCACTCCTTGAGGAAAATATAGTTTTGGGAGAGGGAAGAAATAGTATATGCTTCCATTGTATATATCCTTCCAATGCTTAGCCATTGGAAGGAACGTTGAGTGTCACCTACTGAACTGTGTGCTTAGGTAAAACAGTAGCTGATGCTCCTACCAAGTTCATCCACTTGGCACATTGAAGTAAAATAAAGAGTATTATTTTTTTACAGGAATGACACAGAATGGATAATTATTAAAGCATATTAAAACATTAGGAACACTATGGTGCCATGATAACAATATTTCTCGTGACAGTCTCTTGAGAATTCTCAATAATGAGCAGGACAAGAGAACCAGTGTAATGTGTAGATGGCAAAAAAAATGAAGCTAAAGAAATGCACATGACCACCTGACATTAACTAAGAAATCATGAATTCAAGGACTTTGTCCCAGAAGAATCAGTTTTTCATAGGAAGATGAAGAAGCATTTAATTATCCTTACTGTGCAACGTGAATGAAGACTGTAAGAACAATAACCTAACATTTTTAACAGTCATATGTGCAAATGATGATTAGGTAAAGAAAAAAAATATGAAAAAGCCCATTCAATCAAGAGTAAATATTATTTTGAAAACCAGTAATAAGGAAGTTACCTGTTTCAAGGAGGTCTTGGGTATTATAGAAGGAAACTATTAGGTGCCATACTCTCCTCCTTTCCTCTTGATTTAGAAGATGTCAGCCTAGAGAAGTAATCAAAAACACTCATGCTATCTTCTCAATGTAAAGTTGTTGGCTACTTGGCACTCAAGCTGTTTCTTCTAAATGCTTCCCCATGCCCTAAATCAAACACACATCTTCAATGTTTTTTGTTTCTCTAACACCTGCCCACGTAACTATTGCTAGATTAACCTAAGCTGCCTGTAACAACACATACATATTCAGCTACTGGCTATATTCTTTTCTTTTTCTTAGTTAATGTATGTTATTTTCTGTATTATCCTGTATTAAATACTACAGTTAACCTTTTGTAGTCCTAAACACTAACTTTATAGCAGCTTAATTTAAAACATTTCGTGAAGCATGGGGACACTCTTCCTACCTTTATAGACAAAATGTACACCTAGCAATATAGCATTAATTCAAATTGGGGAGAGCAGGGACAGAGGAGGTGGCTGTTGAGGTTTACAGCATAAATAAATACAGAGGAGGACTAGCTAATCTAAGCTTTTCCTGCTTAGTTTTCAACAACTGTTTCATTAGTTGATGGTAGAATAACAGTACAGTATTTGTTCCGCGTACAGCTGGCATACTCACATTTTAAGTGAAACAATCCCTAGCTGTTGCACATTTCCAACACTTTTGTGAAACCAGTGCCATATTTTGGGAAGAGGTTTCTGCTCACTTGCCAATGCTCTGGTTAACAGTAGTGATCCAAACCCACATTACTAGGCTGCAAGTGGCATAAGCGGCTATTAAGGGGATGGTGCTGACAACCACAGTGGGATACAGGGTGCCCATTACTTCTGACCCAGTCACTCGAATGGAATACAGTAAGACTGGACAGACACACCAATGGGTTTTAGGACATCTTTTAAGATGTTTTCAGCTAACAGGAATGGAAGAACCATCCAACATCTTTATGAATACTAAAATCAATTAATGTACCCATACCTTTTCATTTCCAAAGTGACTGGTGTCATTTAGGTGCAAAGAACAAAAAGTTCCATTAACATTTTCATAAACCACATGTTCACGGAGAATAAGATACTGCAGGTCCTTCTGGTTAGGCTAACAGCTGCAGGAGCTTATCCATTACCTCTCCAAAGCCTAAGAAGCTATCCCCCAAATGTAGGAGAAACCTACCCCATACACACAGTAACAACTGACCTGTGGCTTACTCCTTTTCATTTCTATTCAGGCTCCTACACTGCAGTCAATTAGCAGTAGAGAACCATGATGTTATATTGCAAATCTGTAGGTCCATCTCTGGGTGGAGCCACATCTTATACAGTTACTTAGCACTGACTACTTCTGCCCTTTTCATCAAAACTTAGGATCTAGCTGCATATTTTTATTTGCTCAAGAGACTCCCTATAACTGAGCAAGGCTCTCTCTGGTCAGCCCCCTGATGGATCAGTTGATAATTAACATCCCAGATCTATTCCAAAGCAATTTGACAAGGGAGGTTGGGACAGTCGCTGTCCATAGGTTCAGAAGAAGGCAAGGTCTTCCACACCTTTTCAGGGTCATGGGCTTCTCAGTGAGTTTCCAGGACTACAGCTTTAACAACTGTAGTTTCTGGATACATCTCCCGTTTCAACCATGAGCAGGGCAGATAGTTCTGCTGGATCAGGGAGCAAAAGAGTGAAAATCTCAGAAATATTGTTAATGCATCTTTCCCCACCCCCCACCACTGTCTACTACACTTAGTTTTAAAGCTTTCTAAGTCAGAAGCTGTTTCCTCAAGCACTCTGCAGCACTTGGCTTTCCTCTCTAAGCACAGAGACCAAACACAGGAACTGCAGAGAGTCCTGTCACTGTCTTGAGAATGGACTGTCACAAAGCTGAATCCTCCCTGACAGCAGGTACCACTGATGGTGGAACATATATAACCCATGCAGGCCTGGGTGTATCCTCCAGTGTATCTACTGCTCTTTCCTATATTTACACTAGAAACAGAAACAGCAGCATCCATCACATGTTGCTGCCAGCGACAGGCTCACACCTCAGCCCGACTTTACATGCTTGAATCAGCTTGATCTTTAGGAAAAAGGCGACCTACTTCAAAAACTTTTAAAAGAATATGTCTTAAGTGTTTCCATTGCTGGCAATAATAACACTGGGCACCCCAGAGTCCCTGAAACCCAAAGATAGAAACTCCTACCGAGAAGTCGAGGCAATCTGCTTGCTCTAATCTGCCAAGGCCGGTTTGTTTTTTGCTTGTCTGCTCCCTCCAGAGGCCAAACAGGCAAGGACATTTTGCTGATGACCTTCCTCAGCTGGGAATAAAATTAATTAATTTAACCATAAAGAAGAGTAGAGCTGATTAAGGAATACAGATGCTGGTGATTGCAGAAGAGACTCCAACACCAGGCCAGCCTACAGACACAACCACAAGCTGCCCACTTTACCAGGGGGAAGAATGAGTGCCTGCAAAATACCATAGGAGTATTTCAAAAGAGAATTTACTGGTGGGCCAGTGATGCCATAAGTTAAGGCCCTTTAACTGTTACCAAGTCTGAGCTCCTGATTAAGCTCTCCTTTCTTGAGCTGACGGCCTGGATATAAAAAAAACCTGCTGTGCAAGTGCCTTCTCTGTCTACATCGGAAAAAACTTCAAGAAAAACTCATAGGAGAGACAACAGTGTCTCATTTCTATTGTTTTTTTTAAAAAATGTTTTTGTCCCACTAAGCATCTAAAAGAAAGTCTGAAAACATAATTGGTGTAATTAAAACATCCAGATTACAAGCGTGGACCAGGAGCAAAAAAGCACTTGAAAGAAGAAACAAGTCTTTAGATGCTTCTAGTAGTACCCTCCTGCTGGTACCTGCCTCCTAGATGGAATTACTACATGAAGGTACTTGTACTTTCCTCTTGCCTCTCTCTTTGATTGAGATCCTATTTTATAAACACAGAGTTGACCTTTAGCATTAAATCTGATGGGCAAGATATAGCACAAGTGACCTGTATTAAGAGGAACTTCGACTCATGCTTTCTGTGATGACAAAAATAATGAGGTAAAGGCATCCTTCCTGCCCACCTTTTCTCCCTCCTTCTCCAAAGGAAAGGGTGTACACAGCCTGAGAAAATTCTGAAGATTCATTGGTTTGTATCCAAATGAGAAAGCATTGTCAACAGCCACCTTCACAACAACAGCCACCTTCACAGCAGACAGCAATGGGCCTCACGTTTAAAGGGACAAATAAAGCTGCACTCAGACACTCCAAGATTTCAGATAATACTGCTCTCTTCCCATACGTCTTCCAAAAGGCAGTGCTTATTTTAACTTTCAAGTTCTCACTTCTATAAAATGGTCAAACTACCTATAGGATAGCACAGTGTCATCCACAGATGAGAAGGTAGGCTCCAGTCCTATAGGGAACCATATGATACAGTTATTCAAGGCCCGTGATATTCATGTCCAGTAACAGCAAATAATTATGGCTTTGACTGAAGCACGTTCAAACGCAGGAAAAGTCAACACCCCAACTCACTTGAAAACAGGACTTACCTTGGAATTGCCTAGGTTGGAAGGGACGTTTCAGATCATTGAATCCAACCATCAACCTAACACAGACAAAAACCATCAGTGAACCATGTCCCTAAGCATCGCATCTATCCATCTTCTAATTACCTGCAGGAACAGTAATCCCACCACCTCCCTGGGCAGCCTGCTCCAATGTTTGATAACCCTTTCTGTGAAACAAGTTTTCCTGATAACCACCCTAAACCTCCCCTGGCACAACTTGAGGCTGTTTCCTCTTGTCTGATCACTTGTTACTTAGAAGAAGAGACCGACCCCCTCCCCTCTGTAACCTCCTTTCAGGTAGTAGTAGAGAGCGATAAGGCCTCTCCTCAGCCCCCTTTTCTCCAGACCTTATCAGAAGTCAGGTCCCTCACAGCAATCATTATGCCAGCCTAACTTCTAGCAGCTTGTATATTGTACACCAGTTTAAGTGTGTGTATACATATACGGTACCATGTATACATGTATGGTATGTATCGGATATACGTATGACACAGCACATAGTACCACATATATGCACACTAGCACACAGAGTGCAGAGTCATAGGATACAACCTATCAGCAGGAACAGCAGATGGCACAGAGCTCAATCTTGTGTTACTGGCGCCTCCTCCTCTTGCATAAGAAGAGGAAAGGTTTTTATTTTTTTTTTTAAATCATATACTTTTTTTTCCAATTAGAATCATAGAATCATCTAGGTTGGAAGGGACCTTAAAGATCATCTAGTCCAACCAGCAACCTAACTCTGACAAAAAAATAAATAAGAAATACAAATCACTAAACCATATTCCTGAGGACCATGTCAATCCGTCTTTTGAACACCTCCAGGGATGGTGCCTCAACCCCTTCCCTGGGCAAAATTAGCACGTCTGGTCCGCATCTGTTGAGAATTAGGGTGGAAAAGCATTAGGGCTGTCCAACCAAAAGCACAGCTGCCCCTATTATAAGGTGAAGGGACAAAGAAGATTTGTAACAATGAACAAAAATAACGTTTCAAAGTTTTAATCACAAAGAAGACCTCAAAGCGGGAAACGTCGCAGCGAACACAAAGTTCACAGTTTAGCTGCAGGAAACCAACGTCTGAATCCCTCCTTTCAATTTGACACTAGAGGTAAAAAGCCAGCAGCAGCTTAAACAAGAATTATTAAAAATTTATCTAGAAAATACTCTTACAGATGGAGCACCTTTCACAGCTTTAGTCAGACATCGTGCCATCCTCCACCTGGCAGAAGCTCCTCTACCGCTGTTCCCCCCAAAAAAAAGAGAAGCGAGAAGGGACAACGTAAAAGCTGCCTCGACTGGTCTGTGAAAGGAGCTTTAACAGCAGACAGAGAAAACAAAACAAAGTGTACTCACGAAAGGCAACCCAGCTTAGCATAAAAGTAGAAACCAGATGGCGTTGAGCCAGAGGACCAATAAGAAATTTCCTTAAAAACTCTGCAGAGTTTAGGCTGAGCCATAGGAGAGCCTGGGGGCAATACGGATTGGAAAGAACCTCAGGGCAAACCATAACCAATTCTGCCAGGAACAGCTTCACCCGTGTCCCACAGCTGAAGTGTCTCTGTTACAGCAGAGAACTCCAGTACAGTGAAATAATCCCAAGAGCAGTGTATTCGTGTGTATTTCTCCCTGCCTCTGGCCACACAACATGTACAACGTTGGGTTTGGTGAGTGTCACTTCCACAAAATCTGTACCTTCAGTAAATATTCATTGTAATTTCATCATCAACCTTTCTGCTAGCACAACTGAAAAAGCAGACACCTTCTGCACTTGGACCTGAAGATCATTTTTGAGAGCTCTTCACCGTTTTCAGGGCTGTTGACAGTCACCTGAACGTGCTGAGGAAACGAGTGAGCCAGGGAATGATTTATAAACATTATCTTGAAACAGTTATGCTGCTTCAGATTTGAACCTTACAGGCATACAGAGACAGGAAATTCATATATTTAAACATCCATGGAGTAGGAACGCTGTATTGGCAGTAGGTTTTCCCAATACTTTACAAGTTTTTGCAGAAAATATTTAAACCCCATGAAACATTTGGCAAAATTACTTAATACTTACAAAATGTTATCCCTAGAATAAGATACCAGATCCATGTAAGGAAAATAGAAACTATAATTAAAGGAAAAAGTAAAATGAGAAGACATTTTTCCCAAGACCTCTAGAAATTCAAATGTAGCACAGAAGTCCTCCTTTAAAAAACACGTAAAGCAATGAGGCCACTCCGTATTTAAAGCCATTTTGTTTTTATCTATTGGGGTAGTCACTTTACATCATACCAAAAAGACTGTATAACGAATACATGTGTCAAGAATCAGATTTTTATGGCACAAAAGATACTTTTCCATTAACTTGCTTTCAGAGTTGTTAAATACATAATTGAAGACAAAAAAACCTAAGGCTATCACAAAATAATATTTGCATTATGATGTTAGTCTTTATTCAGCTTCTTAACTGACTCCTCCAGTCTGAAGGTGGAGAAGAATCTTTCCATAAGTTTCAGTGATTTATTCTGGATGAAAAGATTCTTTTCCTACATCTGACACAAATTTATTTTCTCATTTATATTGTTATTCAAAGTTCACGTAAGCTTTAATGTTGTACCTTACAATGTATGGAATTTGAGATTAAAATAAAACTCTACTCTTAACATAGCCTCTTCTATAGTGTAAAAAATATTCTACACGTTTAACTTATCAAGAACGTTAAGCATTCGCTTTGGGGAAAAACTACTTTACGGATTTTTCAGTACAAATCCAACTGTTCATGTTCTGGATTAATGTGTCCCTGTCAAGTTGGGTGCCACCCAGTGTTCATCTTCTGCAACTACAGCTTGGCTGCTGAGCTCACAAGACAGAAGAGCTATGCCTACAAGACAGTTTTGAACAACTGCAAATTTGAGATGCTGCTGCTTACTTTTTATCCTTTCTTCTCCCCTACCCCTCCACTCTGGCAAATTTACATCTTTGAAATAACGAGTGTTTTTCATTATCAAAATCAGTATAAAAATAGCAGCATGCTAGTAGACGTGAAAAGCAGATTCACCGTGCATTATGAATTTAAATGCAGATCTCTGCCTTCCTTTTATATTATCAAAATCTTTTTAAAGTTAACATCAAAGCAAGGGGTATAAGGACAGACACTGCATAGTATGATTTGATACTAGTCCGAACTGGGTATTTGTATTTAATCAAAATCCGTGATAATTACAGGGTAAACAATTTTTATTTCAAAATACAGGTTTAACTGGAATTGTAGTGATGAAAGCAGAAGAGGGGAAAATGCAGTCTTTTACAGCCCATGTCACTGTATCTCACTTACATCCAGATGTAAAAGCTCTAATTGGTGAAGAGACAAAATATTTGTGGCGTTTCATTGAACCTTTGTGATAATCCAGCATTATCCATTTCTAAAGAAATATAAATACTTTAAAACAAACATTGAAAATAAATCCTTTTGATGTAACAAACTACACTCTTTACTGAGAATTTTCAGTCTTCTTAAAAGAAAGGGACTTCACCCAAAAAATAATCGAAATATCAATGTAGAACAATCCTTGGAGGACAAAAGTCGGAATGTAAACCTCTGTTCCAAATTAGATCTGAAAAGCAAAATTAACAAGCATTTAATTCACATGCATTTTTCAACACGTAATTCAATCTTTAAGCTATTTTTGCGGTTCAACTGGAGACTTCCTGAACTGGGTACAGTACACAAAGATCCGTTAGTTTGCAGATTGTGTTATTTCAATATTCCTACAGCCACTTATCCCTTTGACATCCTACAGCAGCTTCGCTACTCAAAGCATGCAATACTAGAAAGTGTTTCCAGCTTCAGTAAGCTCCACCGCTGACAGGTTCAAAGAGTGACTTTCAAAAGACTGAAGAAAAATTCATCAAAACTTTGATATTTTTAATCTATTTGATCTAAGGCGTCATATACTGAGAACCTCAAAAACCTCTCAATAATGTAAGCGTTTAAAGGTTTTAGTCATATTAACAACTCTGAGAGAGAAGACTAAAAAGATGAAGAATTAAAACATAATAATATACTTAGAAGAGTCTATCCAATTAAGTTAACTCACTGGCTCAGTAAGTTACTACTTATCCTCTCAGCCATTTGACCCTGCACACATTCCTCTCTCAACTGCAAAAATAAAGCCCATCGTCTCAGAAAACATTTCACAGCAGATTCTACTTCTGCAATTTACTATGTAATTTAAATTGTAACAATCTTACTACTGCAATTTAAGAGTGTGCATGGTCATTTATTATGGCTTAGTGATAAGCAGTAACACAACTGACTGCCACAATCTGTAAATTCAGGATTAAAATTAACTTTAGTAACTATTAAGATGCAGCTTTTAATGATTTTTACATAAACAAAAATGGAGACTTAAAAGTTTTTGGTTTTTTAAAACCACAAATCCCTCAGTTACATCTGTAGTTATTATTAGATACTGACTTTGCTAAAACTACAGAGGAATCAGAAATGTGAAACACATGAATCCGTGCAATTCCCCAAAACACCTATATTAATCTGTGACTGCCCAGAGAGGTGGTGGAGTTTCCATCTCTGGAGACATTCAAAACCCACCTGGACACATTCCCGTGCAACCTGCTCTAGGTGGACCTGCTCACCAGGGGGGGGTTGGATTAGATGATCCAGTGTGGATTAGGTGTCCAGTGCAGTTGGCATCAGTTTATGGCTCACCCGGCCTCGACTGAGCTGGCCACAGCTGCCCTACATGGCACAGAAGCTGACCCACCAGTCTTGGTGGCTGCTCCTGGAGAGGTCTTTCAGGCCTACTGTGCAGGGGGCGCAAGGAAGTCCTACTAGTCTGCTAAACGTTCCTACATCATCCACTTTGCCTTCCATCATGAGCTTGTTGGTAAGGAGCTTACGCTTCAGAGAGCGGAGAGTGTTCCTCTAATATGAACAATCCAGTTCCTCCAATATGAACACATCTGTGTAGGTAGGTAGTTGTTGACTTGTGTAACTGCAACTTCTGACACGTGTATCTCTATCTATTGATGTACACACACGCAATCATTTGAATGGGCGCTGCTACGGAACTCTAGATCTTTGGGGTCAAACAACTTTGATTTTCTTGTAAGCGTGGTAAGGGGGATGAGAAGCCTGCTCTTAGCTTAGAGGACTGGAGGATGATGGTAGGACGGAAGAAAGAACAGAAAGCTGGCATGCCTACATCCACACCACCTTCTGAAGCAGTCTCTGAGAAGATGAGCTATTCTAAATACAGATGTATTGTTTTCCTTGCTCTTAAACAATGAAAAATAGCTTATTGCCAAAGATGACAGTTTCAAACATATGATACAAAATATACATTTACTACTTACGTCATCAATATCTTCATCATCATCTCCAATATCATCAAACTGGATTTCATCATCATCTCCAGGACCAAATGTGTCTGTTTCATTGATTTTAGCTAAAAAGCAGATTACAAGAAGTTGAGGAGTGCACTCTCACGAAGTCAAGACAGACTGAATATTACTGTCCAATATGAACTTTCAATTTCAAGTGAAAATATTCTTACCATGTTCTGGAAGCTCCCCATATGCTTTCAGACTTCTGGCTTCATCTGCGTTGTACTTTAGAATAACATCAGCCTTGTTATCCTAAATAAGAATTTATTAGAATTTATTAGTCATCTATGAAGAAAAAAGCTCCTTATTAATCTCAGGAGAACTAGTAACACCTATATTATTTACAGAAGAATATCTGAAGTTAAAAATACTCATTTGTAGAATATTTTCATTTCTTATGGGCGGTAACTTAACTTTCTCCTGTTATAATTAATTTGAGCAGTTTTGTGCTTTTGAAATTCAGAGAACACACATAGTGAGGTGTTTGATGGTCAAACAGAAAGTGTCAAAACTTTCTAGTTTTAAGTAGTTTAATATATACAGTAAACGATAGTATCTTAAATGTTTTACAACTCTAACATAAGTTTTAGAAGCAGAATGTATCTTCAAACAACTGATGACAACACAAACATTCATGAAAAAGCATTTACCCAATGAAAATTTGACAACTGTTTTCCATTAGCCTTTATATTAGGTAAAATTACACTACGATACTTTTGGAAATTTAAGTAGAAACTAATCACTGATCAATTGGCCTCCTAATGTAAAAGCCTGAACATCAAGGCTCCAAAATTATGATGATCAAAAATTCAGATTATCACAATAAGGTGTTTGTTGCTTGGCTCAATCTCCCCTATATTGCAGGATCCAAGCATCAGACAGCTACACTTGGAAAAAAAAAGTTAGGTGTGATGCCAGGAAGCACCTTCACTCACAAAATCTCGGGGTGCAATTTAGAACGAGTTGAACCAGAATTTGTCATCAACTCATGACGATCTTCCTGTAATACACAGGAACTGAAAGTCATGATTTAGCATAATTGAATAGAAACTCAAACAAAGTTAAATGGGAATTTCCTCATGACACCTGCTACAATTTAACATTAAATAAAATTGTCAGATATTCTTCATTGGCAAATTACACTCAATTTTTACCTGGTAGTCTCTTAAGCCAACCAATATAATATCAGATGTATTTATCCAAACCTGAAAGAGAAAACATATGTTATGTTGCAGGAATTCAACTGTTGTTGTATAACACAAGAGCCAAACAGCACGTTTAGGTTTACTGAGAGATGTGAAACACATTACTAGAGCCACCATTTTCACCTTCTAACCAGTAAACCAGAAATACACAATTTCATATTTTAACAGCAAAACCAAGGTCATAAATACACATAGATACATTGTTTCACATGTTATGGAGCTATTAGTAGTGGCAACTCAAACTTCTTTGAAGAGCTTCTAGCCAACAAGTCATTATTAACTCATAACTTGTGAGAAAATGGAAAAAATGCATCGAGCCACCACCCTGTGAGCTGAGCTCTACATGGGCAAAAATGAAACAAAAATGTGATGAGGAGGGTGATGGCCAAGCACAGCGAAGGGCACAGGAAAAGGAATGGAGCTGTTTCTAGTAACCGACTACGCTCATCAGTCAAACCAAAGGCAGAAGCCTGCGAAACAGGACATGCTAATTTAAATGCACAAGATAGTTCTATCCCACATTCAGATGATTTTTTTGGGAGATGGAATATATTTCAGTTAAGATTTCCTTAAGGAATAGCTAAGTGATGCCTTCTGTAGCAAGAAATGAATTCTGCAGCACCTAGCATTTACCTATCCTATGCTCACATTCTCCATGACCTTCAGCAGTTTATCAGCAGGCAGCTAAGTGGGGCTCACACTGATACCAAGATACGTGCAGTCACTGGTCTCCAAAAAAGACAGATGGAACAAACCAGAATGAACACAGCAAACATCTGTATTTTATTGAGAACAGACTATCTGAGAGGACCCTCTCCGTATCACACACCAGTGGAGGACGGAAAGCTGTTACATCTGACAAAGGCAAGAGGGGACACCATCCCAAGATGGCAAAGTTAGGACTGTAAATATGTACATCTGCCTTCCCTGAAAGTACAAACTTTTGCAGATCACCTTTGGATGAAAATATTTTGTGAACTGATGTAGTGGACAATGAAAAGATGGGTGCCATCAGCACCACCAGCATTGAGGTGCCTGTGGGAAGCTATGAAGAAGCTTTCTCAAACCACTCTTATTGAACTATTCTCAAATAAGTCACTCGGTGAGAAGAAGTCTATAATTACCCAGTTCCTTCACAAATCAAACTAAGTGGGGTATCAAAACCCTGCTTCTTACTGGTTTTGGGAAATAACATACAAAAGAGGTGACTTTGGACAACCCTTTTACATCTTTATTTTCCTATGCTGGTTGTCAGTCTTCCTGTTAACAGAGGTTCTCCTGCTAAGCTAAGCACTGATCTAGCCTCAGATATAACGTGCTGATTTCCCAAATGGTCATCAAGTTCCCCAACTGCAATTAGGGACCTCCTTAATATTTCAAATACATATAAACTTCCAGAATACAAAAAAAATCTTATTTCATATGTAGCCATATGTTGAAGGCAGCCCTTCAACTATGAGCTTCACTCAAGTGTCAAAAGACTGCCTTTTTTGTGTGTTGGCGATACAAACAGAAGAACAAACTAGTTTGTGATCAAAAAAGAAGTTTAAGATATTTATAACAGTAGAAATATTAACTTTTATAAGGAGCTACACATGTAAAGTTTTACAATTGGATATCATGCATAATGCCACTGTTTTCTATTGCAACGCTTCAGAATTACCTTTTTCCTTAGTTTCCCTCTAATATGACATAACCTCTTCACACCATCAAAACATAATGCCTCCAGTCTTCCATTGCCTAACATCTTGATCACCTGGGCGTATTCTGAAAGAGACGGTAACAAATAGCAAAACTTCTAAACAACTGCAGCTTCATGAAACAACCAGTAACTTTTGCCACTGTAACCAAAATTTGCTGAAACATTTTATCAAACATGAGCAGCAGAGAGGAGCTCTGATCAGCCACACAGGCTGCTGATGTATCACAGTTTTCATTATTATTGTTGATGTTAACACATCATTGTTGATTTTCAAACCCTGCTCATTCCTAGTTGAATTAATGTTTTTGTTCTCTCTGAAATGCTTACTACAGATAATTTTAAGAGCTATCAAGTCACACTCAGAGTTTGAAAGTTTATGACAGACTCATAGCTCCTGTCCTAATGGACAAAAGTCTTATGCTACCATTGAGGGAAAAGGAGGAAGCAGCACATCCTGTATACCTACACTCTGAATCCCTTCTGCAGAGGCTCTCTGGAAAAAAAATGCTGTTCTTGAAAGGATGCATTCTAGTGGCCTCACAAACTACCTGCAAGGCAAATACCAGGCTTCTGCTGAAAACTGTGAAGCTTCTCTCCAACACCCACCCTCAATCTCACCTTGTATTTAATCTCCACCCCTCACCAAGTTCCAGAAATCACTATTGAAATACATCACACACACTATTAAAGTTTGCAGTATTATGTATTACCATTTAACTAAAAAAAAAAAAAAAAAAAAAACTTGTAAGAATTTAACATTACTATTATAAAGTTTGTAAGATTTCTAACATTACCTGACTGCCCATTCTAACCCAGGAAAAAAGATTTCTCAATTAGATGGAGCTGTATTTCAATATTTTTAAATCCTTCCTTAGTATAAGCTAAATAGTCTAACAACCAACATGAAACTATTAATAACTAAGAATGATTCATTAAGTAGATTTTGCTTGGGAGTCAAAAAGGATTTTAAGTTTTATAGGTGCATCAAAATCAACTAATTTTTTCTTACAACTGTCACAGAATATAAAAAAGGGCTTAAAAAAATTAGTTCAGTGGTCACTTCTTTTACAGAGACTTAAGTCAGTACTTTCCCTGTATTTCTAACAAACCAACTTGCATACATCTGAGCAACCACAAGAATGTGACACACAATACAGGGCAGGTCAAAAGGGAGGTGAGCTCACTGTCACCAAATGGCAGGGGAGTGGGGAATCCTAGTCATCATCCTCCAGCTGAACACTCTTGTGGCTTACTCTACCTGACAACATCCAAATAAGGACCTTACCTATTGCTCCTGTTTTAATAACTTAGATACCTCAACCTAGGAACCAATCCAAGCAAACCAGAGGACAGCGGGAGAACAGTCAGATGTACTATTCTGCCAGGTCAGTGACTTTGGAGTGCTCATCAAAGTATCCAAGAAACGTGAACAGTTGGTATAAAACACAAAGCAGGACTCTGCATCCAAAAGACAACCAGCAACTACTGGCAACACCAAACTACATGAGCTAGCCAGCTGCTTACAGACCCTCACACAGAGAAACTCAAGGGACTTCTAGGGAATGTTTACATACATACTGCATCACAATAAGGTCAAGCTTCATTCTTAAGTGGTGAAGCTACTTAAAGATACCCTTTTCCTAATGTCTTCTTCCTACACTCAATGTGTTATTTAGAATTCAAATACAACCCCAATAAGAATACCTTGGGTTATTCCACAATACCTTTGTATTTCTCAGACATCCAGATCTTTTCTTTGTGTATCAACTTCCAACATACATCACTTAAAATGTTTGACTGAAAACAATGGCACTGCCATACTACTATAAAAGACTCACCTTGCCCGTCTTCCTTGAACACCAATTCTCTTTTTTCTGATTCATTCTCATTCTTACCTCGTCGCCTATTTTTACCTCCTTTGCCTAAATTAAAAGGGGATGGGGGAAAAAACATGCGTTACTATCTGTGAATACAGTGAATGAAATAATCAGACTTATGGGGATTTCTATATGGCTGGTTTAAGTATCCTATGTAGGTTTTTTGTTTGCTCTTAACATTTTTAGCTCTAAATTTTTAATCGAATAGTAACATAGTAATTAGAAGACTGGAGCCTCCACTATTTAAGATCTCCTGGTTGCTCTAGGGTGACAGAAGCCTTCAAAAGGGATTTGCACAAGATCACCATTTCCAGTTTTCGTGGCTGCTGCTCCCAAATACCTCATAGCTAATGGCGGGATAACTTTATGCACGTAGCCAGGGACATAAGAGTAACTTTAAGGGTTACTGTAGGGCTGCAATCCTTGAATCACTCCAAGGAAAGCTTACACCCGAAGCGAAGATGCCCTTTTTAAAAGGCACACACGTGGCAGCAGGATCAAGCCCTCTGCCATGAAAACGCAGCAAAACAGACCCTACTGTTAACAATTAAAAAGGAGCTGTTACAAAGCTGCTGTTCCCTCCCTCTCAATCCTTCTTCTTCTTCCTTCTATCAAGCAGCGAACTGGAGAAAAAGGGGAGAAGCCACACCGTCCCCAGCAAGCCCGCGGAAGGGGACGCACACCCGGCGGCCGCCCCTGACAGCCAAACCCCGCCAGGGCCTTCCCGTTCCCGCAGGGCCAGGCCCCAGAGGCCTCCCACACGCCGCTGGGCCGCCTGCGAGCGGGACCAGGCCGGGACCCGCGCTCGACGTGGGGGGAAGGGGTGCCGGGGGTGGGGGGCCGGACCCGGTCCGGCGGGGTGGGCAGGAGAGCTCCTCCGCCCTCTCCCCGCCCCGCCCGCGGGCACCAGGCCACGGCGGTTCCCACGTGAGAGGCGGCGGGCGGAGTGGGGGGGGGAATGAGGGGGACGTCCCCGCGCCTCCCCAGCACGGCCGCGCCCGGGCCGGGCCTCACCGCTACGGCGAAGGGTCGGGCCGCCGCGTAAGGCCCAGCGGAGGGGAAGGCCGCCTCACCTTTATTCTTGGGCATGGCGCCGGGCGCTCAGTCACGGGGGGAGCTGCGGGCAGGGGTGGCAGTTAGGGGTTCAGGCGGCTGCCGTGAGGCGGGAGCGGGCGACGGCTCCGGGCGGAATCGGCGGCGACGGCTCCTGGCGCGGCGGGTCCGGGGGCTGTGGCTGACTCGTGCGTTCCGGTTGCTGCTGCTGCTGCCGCCGCCGCTCCGAACCGCAGCGCCCCCTAGCGAGCGGGCGGTCTCGGCTCAGCCCGGCAACACCGCCTCTGCGCATGCGCCTGGCAACGCTCTTAATGTCGTCCGCCCGCTCTCGCGCCTGCCCGCTCATGGAAGGATATTGCTGCGCCGCGCTATTGGCCAGGGCTCCGCGCTGGGCGGGCAGGGGCGGCCAATCAGGGGCTGCGGCGGGCGGGCTGGGCCGGAGGTGGGCGGGGCTGCCGGTAGCACCGAGGAGCTTTGGGGTGACCCAAAGACGGGAAGGTGGTGGCGGTGGCGCCCTACTGTCCCCGGTCTCGACAGCCCCCTGCCACCCCCAGCCTCCGCTCCCCGCCGGGAACGGCAGCTCGGGTGGGTTGCGAGGGCTTCTCGTGGTGGACTTTAAGGAGCAGGAGGAGGTTGTGGCGGCTTCGCCCGGAGGAGCGGGCAGCGCACGGCAGCCAGGCCCGGGGCAAAGCCGGCACCTCCTGGGGAGGAAACCCGTTGTTAGAAACGCGCCGGTTAAACGGTTACCGGCGGGCGGGTAGGAAGTAAGACGTAGAGGGTGTTATCGGGAGCCCAGATGCTGTCAGCCCCCCTTTCCTTCATTACCGGAGCTTCTCTAGGCTTCCAGCTTACCCACTTCACCCGAAAATACAGTTAAAGTGGGGGTTCAGGGAGGCGGGGTACAGCCGTGTGGGGGGACAGGCGAGAATTCCTGCTGAAATATGAAACATGTTGCTTAGGGAGTATTTATACATATGTTCTCGCTTTTCAAATGCTTAAAGGTTCATTAATTATCAAATACGCCTCTATTTTCAGTGTTCGGAGCAACGCAGGCACTTAAAGTATTATTTAGCACCTTCCCTTTAAATTGTAGTTTTTGAAGTCGACTAGAGTCGTTACAGGGTATTAATATAAAATATTACTGCACTTTGGTCTCACTGTGTCATACATTGGATCTGTAGTATCTATGGAATAGAATTGGTTTTCCTTTGGCTCCCTATATACCTTACTAATAGGTCTGACTAAATATGCTGAAATATAGTGACATTTCAACTTAACAAACACTAAAAACTTTTTGTTTGGAAGTGCACAGTTGATATGCCGCAAATGTAGTTTAGTGCTAGTGAAGGCAGAACAAATGATAAACCAAATAAAGCATTTTTTTTTTTTTAAGATGTTTGAAAGTTTATTCATAGTAGAAATTTCAATTTCTTTTGAAGACTACAAAACCTGCCATTAGACAGGAGTACAAGCAATGATATCTTTCCAGAACTGTTCATAGTTACATCTCAAACAGTTCTAATTACACATTAATAGTGTGATTGAAACATTTCCTAGATCAGACTCTGAAGAAAACAATCATTTAAAGTATTCAGTACAATTTTATTTTTTTTACTAGCATTTCAGTTCTATGACAGCAGTGCCAAGCATCTAACAGATGCTATTGTAATGGTCTAAAAAAAAGGTACAATACCACTGATTTCCTGGAACAGTACCTTAGACTTACTTACATGCCATGCTGAGAAAACTAGTATAAAGTATGATTGTATAGAATTGTAGAAAAATATTTTATCTGTGATTTTGTCATTTTTTAAAAACGTTTTAAGTAGACTCCCACTCCCCCCACTAGGCTGCAAAATAATTACATCCCTCATAAGTACACCTTCCCTTTGATTAGGTCAAGAGTATCAAGATAAAGCTAATCATTTACATCATTTTCATAAGTGAAAATTCATCTATTAACCATTGCTGCTTACCAAGGACCACCATACTTTGCATCCTTTCTTTCCAATAATAGAAAAGCACAGCTTTAGTTGGTACACCACATTTACAAAAGCAAAACACACACAAAAAAATCCCAGACACAAATCTATTTTCTTATGCCCTTGTCTCTTTAGAAAAAAAAGTTTTAAATATTCTCTTGAAAAATTCCTTATAAGTTTCATTCAACGTTGTGGTGATTATGAATAAAGAACTTTGCCCTTACTGGATATAAACGAGTATTGCAATTATGCTTTTCCCTCTCTCATGCTCTCAAGCATGGTAAATGGTAATTTCACACAAAGAAAAAAAAAAAAAACCAAAAAAATCCAAACCATGGCCTACGCATAGAAAATTTACCTGTATCCACAATTCTCCTTTTTTAATCCTATATGTCTGTGTATCCTAGAGCCACTCGCTATGCTTTGCAGACCAAGATGCAGTCCAGCAATGAATTTACACTGTGTGTCAGATATATTCTAATAAAGAGGTGCTGGGATTCAAAGAAGCATTACCTGGATTTCTTTATAGCTTCTAAAAACTGCAGCTACAGAAACATAAAAATAAATGTGAAAGTTGTGACCGTGGATTCAAAAGAGGAGGTAAGGTATATAGAACTAGCCTGTAAAATATACCTCCTGTATAGACAGGCCCCTTATACCTTGGTTTAGAAACTTAAAAATTGAGTGGGATCTAGACTTCAACACATTTGAGTTAGCACTGACCTGTTTTATTAGCATTTAAAACG
This sequence comes from Scolopax mira, assembly GCA_004320125.1. NCBI lineage: Eukaryota > Metazoa > Chordata > Aves > Charadriiformes > Scolopacidae > Scolopax > Scolopax mira. The sequence continues at coordinate 127,187 of BJBW01003782.1, forward strand.
TTCATCCTATGCTGCTATATACATGACAGCAACATCTGTAAAGTCTAGACTAAATTAACAGCTTGCTTGAGAATGTAGATATGTAAAATGTCAGAGTTAGCTTTGCTTCACTATTTGAGGGCCACAAAATATGGCTAAAATAAAGTTATTGGAAGTACTTTTATATTCTGTTAACATAGATACTACCAAATAGTGAAGCAGCTTAACGCTTCCTCCTTTCGGTCTTGTCTTTGCCAGCTACCTATATATATATATATACACACTGAGAAAACATAGGAAATTCCTCCCTGAAATGTCATTATTGACACACCAGCAAGTACTGCCATCCCTTTATTTCAACAGTATCAGCTTTAAATCATGTCTGTTGACTAGATGCAACAATCTTCAGATTAACACATTTAAAAGCCACTCCAGGAGGTACAGGTTTCTAGATTTTTATGAGCCCAACTTGGGATTGCTCACTGAACTGAAAATACATTTTCTGAAAGGAAAATACATTTCACTAAATTTCTCTGGATCTGCAGACACTGTCAAAGAAAAATTAAAATGGCCTTTGTCTGTCTCTAGTTAAAGATGTTTCTTGAAGGAAGGGTAGATGCATTTGCACAGTAAAAGGGAACGTCAATGCTACAGCACCACCTAAGGGGAAAATGCTAATTGCTTGCAAGAGCTGTGCATTCAGATTTCTGAGATCTATGGTAATTTCAGAATCCTTGTTCATAAAACCAATTCCTGAACAATTATGTGATGGATTAAATATTTCACAGATTTTTCAGGGCAATGAAAGTGGGATTCTTTGCAGGTCTCACAAAGGAAGCTTCCCCAAGGAACTTGGAAACACTTCTGGCAGAAGGAACGCTCTCAAATTCATTTAGAGCAAATCTGTGGTGTCATAAAGATGATTCTCCCTTTCGACAAACCTCTGATGATTTCAGGAAAACTAGCAAATTAATTACCATAAAAGAAATTTAATACCACTAAATAAAAAAAATACCTTCTCATGCAAAATACAAAATTGCACCTTTTAGTTTTTAAATTGTATTGTTCATACAGAGCTGTTCACCCAGATCCCTATTTATTAAAGCTTGAATTCCCAATAGCCATTTCCATATCTGGAATGAGTTGATGCAGCATACCTATTTTGGTGGAGTGAATTCAAACACGTTAGAGTGCACCATCTCATGTGGGCAATTTGATCTTTCAAGACTAGCCATCAAGATTGTGCCTTTGATTACTTCAGACACCGAGAGGCCAGGAGTATTAAAAGTTTATATTAGTATTTAAAATGAGTTTTTCACCCTCATTACAAACTTACTTCAATCTGGGGGAAAATTAGAACACTTACTCTGAACAGCTTTGTTTTACCTAACTGGGACAATGCTATTTTTGTAAGTTACAACGACCCTCTTCTAACCCCAGATAGATCTGGGTGACTCTCCTCACATTTTGCTTTGGTTGTCAATTCAGAAAATGACTGACAGAACATTAAATCCATCAGTTTTGCAACCACAATGAATGTGGCCTAAACCTACTTTTTGCAGGCTTCTGCTTATTAGCGGACAATATGTTTTGCTTTATCTTCAATGCTGCCTTTTTTCCTTGTAATGCCAACATTCACTGAACAAATCCCTTGCAGCTTAAACAAAAGTCACAGAACAGAAATAAAATATTAACAATGGATTATAAGAATAAACAATATAGAAATGTCCTCTATCAGAAAGTATTTAGCAATGATTCCTGAGTCCAGAGATTAGATGGGAGAGAATAAAAGGGAGGGGGGAGGAGGGGGAATGAAAGACAGAGTGAGATACGGAGAAAGTTATCTTTTCTCTGGGTTACTTATTGTATATATAGTATGGTGAGAAATTCACTGTTTAAATTTTGAATACTATAAACAGTATCCTGATTTTCATAACATGACGTGCAGCGTCAAAAACATGGAAATGTAGAAAAGACATAGGCAAAGAGAAATATATATTCATAGTATTACATTCAATAGCTGTTTTAACAGTCAGGCTTCTTTTAGAGCTGTCCAACAATACTGATTAATCCAGGTGAACTGTTTAATCAGCCTTAATTGTCAAAATGATTAATAATATCTAAGTAAAACAAGGCATGTATACATTAAAGAAAACAGCACGGAAATGTACTGCTTGTGAACTGTTTACAAAAACATACAAAATGTTGGATGGCACAAAGTATATAGTGCTAATATAAACAGATTGTTTAAGCTAAGTGCTTAACATAAACTGTCCATCTCTACCTGTAACAAAGAATATTTTAGGGGACAAAAAATATTCCTTATAAAAATAATGCTATGTGGTGCAGAGTGCTTTATTCAGTGTATTTTTGACAGAGGTGGCATTCATAATTCTTCTGGTTTATTCAGTCGTGAACATGATTGTTTTCCTTGTGTTTCCACTTGTCACTCCATTTGAAGCTCCAGTAAGATCAGTAACTTGCCATCAACAGTTTAAAGCGAGAATAGATGAAAGCAGTAGCAGCAGCAGGAGCAGCAGCATTATAGGTACCAGCTGGGACAGAGTGTGCTTGCAGGTATCTGTCAGATATGTGCTACCTGTCGCCATGATTTTGTGCTATCATCTTATGCCATGGTACCAAATATCTGGTTGAGGTCACTTCACAGGGCTGTTGAGGTAATTTTTTTTATACCTCTCCTCTGAGCAAGAGTAGAACGGCCGACTGGCTCCAAAACCGGTGACTGATTACGGTTCAAAGCAGAGTAAGTTGCTGCCATTGCACCCTGTGGGCAGAGGAGAAAAAAAATAACCACGAAGAAGACTTTGTGACTGAGGCACACATTAGATACCACACAGAGCTAAGTGCCAGAGATTCTGAACAAGTTTTAACTTCCAGTCTGCTTTCATCTACAAAACAGAAACATACCCCTGCATTACTCAAATACCAAGCAGTGTTTGGAGTAAGTATTTTTTAGAGTAATAAATAGTTTTCAGATCCATCTGAAGCATTTTTACCTTGCTTAAAAAAAACAAACCCAACTGTGAAATTAAGTTCTCTCTCCATGCTTTGTCAAATAGATGGGGAATGAAACCCCATTAGTGAGCTAACTCTGCTTATCACTTATATAACCATTTCAGTTTTCAACAAAATACTTAAAAAATTATTCATCAGATGAATATTTATTTAAAAAAAAAAGAAAGTTATGAGCTGTGGGATCAGAACTAATCCTCCCTCTTTCCACTTGTGTTTTTGGATGCTAGACACTTCTAATAGCTGACTCAGAGACAGTGTTAATTATATTTTTCAGATCCCTTTTATGTTGCATGGCAGAGATTCTTGGATATTGGATTGAAGCCAGGGTGGAATACAGAGAAGTAGAATTCAATTCGGTTTGATTTTTCCCTGCTTGGTCAAAATGAAAAAGTTTATCGGGGCAACTTCAGACTGTTTTAGATTGGATGCACAATTACCGTATAAATTAAAAGCTGCCTTTTTGATTTCTTTTTAGCTTATACTATGATCGTGCAGCATACTGTTTTCTTTTAGTCACTGACCTCCTCTTTTAGATTAGCTAGTTTTACAGTTTCAGAGGAGGTTAAACTATTTTCAGCTCCCCTATAGTCACCTGATAACATCTTCACTATGATTTCTTCACTCCCACTTCCTTAAGAAAGTTAAGCCTCCCAGTGTCAGTCAGTCACATGAATTTCAAATATATGAAAATGAAAGTCCTTTTCAAATGTATTTGATTTATTCTCCATAACTTTATGGCTTAGTGCAACTCACAGTGATCCCAGTAATAACAACTTTTAAATGGCCTTTAGAGGAAACGCATGCCACAGTAACCTTTTTTTAAAAAATAAAATCCTACTGCTTACATTAGTTTTAGCAAAACAGCAATCTCAACAAGTATCTACTTACTTTCACTAAATGGGGAGCATCCTGCCTGTTCAGCTGGTATTGAGGCAACTGGTCACAGTGAACTATCCAGGGGTGACTAAGAACTTGGGCTGCGGTCAATCTTTGATGTGGGTCAACATGAAGCATTTTTGAAACAAGGTCCTGTCAATAATATATAAAGAGTCAATGCAAGTAATGGTAAAACTTCAGCTTTAAAATAGATTACAGTTCAAACCTGAATATTTTAGTGGTATAAAAATATGCTCATAGCATCAGTTTGAAAAAACTGAAAAACTGCCCTGCCATGCTAACACTTTATTGTATAATTATATGACTTAATGGATGTTTGGTAATGTAAGAAGAAACTATCCAATTATGTTAGGCAAAATACACAAACATAAAAGTATGCACATTGGGCTAGAGTAGAGGCCCCATCATACCAGTATGGTTATTTTTTTCAGCATATGAATTGTGTGATTCCTGATTTACCTAATAAAATCATTATGTGAGAAAAAAAGCAATTAGGCTTTCCTCCTTTGTATCATCAGCAAAATGATCTCCTTTGTTTGTCATGTCAGTCAAGTCTGCCAAGATGAAACACTGAATTCTAGGTACTCTTTTTACATGGAATTCGCTCTTGACATCTGGAAAGATTTTCAGCTTTTTTTTGGTACACCCTTTTCTACCACTTTTTCAACTTTTTATCTTTTTCAAATTATGCTAGTGAGAATTTCATACAGCACTCAAGATGTTGAAAACAAATTTATACAGCAACACAGTATTTTATAGATTACTTTAGATGTCAATCTAAAGGATTAGATAAAAGGGTAAAGCATAAATAACATTTCTACATTAAGCAATTCCCTGCAGAGAAATACATTTAGTTGACTACAGCTGGATTTAAGATAATTTAAGTTACATTAGCAATATGTCAGGAGACTGAGGGGAGACCTCATCGCTCTCTACAACTACCTGAAAGGAGGCTGTAGAGAGGTGAGGGTCGGTCTCCTCTCCCACGTCTCAGCTGATAGGACAAGGGGTAATGGCTTCAAGTTGCCCCAGGGTTAGATATTAGGAAATATTTCTTTACTGAAAGGGTT
>BJBW01003782.1:132174-157377 GCA_004320125.1 Scolopax mira
GAATTGACATGGTGCTCGGGGATATGGATTAGTAGTAGATTGGTGTTGGTTTGGGTGTGGTATGGGGTTTGTGTGGGTTTTTTGTTTGTTTGTGGGTTGTGTATGTGGGGTTTTTTGTTGTTGTTTTTTTCATTGGTTGGACTAGATAATCTCAACAGGTCCCTTTCAACCTAGGTGATTCTGTGATATTTCTAAGGACACTTGTTAATGATATAGTATAAGACATGCCTTACACTATGCAAGTGGCTGTTGATACACAAAAGGATCATGAACAGGAAACAAACTTCTAAGCACATAAAGGATAACAAAATATCAATAATTATAGGTGGAACATATACATTATAAGCAACATGTTAAATTGCAATTCATTTTGCATCCCCTAAAGGACCAAGTAAATGTACTTGCCTTAGCTGTATCTGAAACTGTATTCCAATAACCACCGCTGAGAGAGAATTTTCCACTACCTATTCGAGCCAAAATCTCCTCTGGGGTATCATCTGGACCATTTGCAAAAGGAGTGTAGCTATTTAACCAAACAAATTCAGTGTTAATAAACTTCCATAGCCTGGACCTCAACAGTCATTATAAATCTAATCATAATATTCAGAGTTTAACATAACTATTGGCAGACAAACAGTTGTAAAAAGAAATTATTCTCAACCCATGAAAATTTATGGCTCTGACTACAGATCTGCTCTTACTGGATGTATTCCCTCTGTCGGGTCTGAAAATCAGATTTCTCTTATAGTAGTCTGAGTACTGGTGGTTCCTGAATTACAAAAAGTATTCCTTAAGCCATCATACTTTAGTGAAGTAATAATATTGTAAAACAAAATGTGAAGCTTTGATGAACCTGGCAAAGAATAATGTTGTCTTCATACTAGAGGAAGGAAGATGAAGCCATTTTCCTTGCTTGACTCTAATCATTCTTGCTACAAGAATACCCACAACCAAAAAGGAGATATATTTAAAATCAAATATGTTTGTCACTTATTATTTTAAAGAGCCATTATGTCTCTGATGTCCCTCTCTCAACTAAAGTGGCAGCCTGAATAATCCATCATAAAAAGATAATCTATTTTGCAGGTGTGACAGCAATAATCTTATGAACTTGTAGAACTACAGTTGAATTTCATTTTATTCATCACTTACACAATTAATTTCTGCTGCATATATAAATACATTTCTATAGCATTTATTATATCCTAACTGCATCACTTCAAACTATCCAGAGGCTGAATTTTGCACACAATCATGCTTCAATGTATTGCAACTATATTTGCAATTGCAACATATATTTCCCTCAACATATTTGCTGCTTAATCAGCTAATTTTCATGTGAAACAATCAATTCTTACTCCTAAGTCACCATCAAGCAGAAATTAAACTATCCAAAATAGAGGAGACATGAGAAATCAAGGATTTTTCACAGCGTCTGAAACTCAGATTCTACTAAAGGCAAAGCATATTCTACCCCCACTGAAATCAAAGCTGAGATTAATCAGTGCCTCAATAAAAACAGTGGGCCTACATTTAATACTCTTTGTTGATATTGGTTTGGTATTCTACAACACAGCACACTAAAATCACCCTTACCCAGTAAGCATGGTATAAAGTAGAACACCAAGGCTCCATATGTCACATGCAGCATCATAACCTTGCCTCTTTAAAACCTGAGGGAGACAAATATTTTTTTATTAAACAAACAAAAAGAAAGCTCTTAGGAATGTTTTGATTATTCTACAGAAATAGAAATTTCTAGTGTTTACAAAGTGATTTCACTTGTTACATAAGAAAGAAACAAATATCTAATCAGTAGAAAAAAATCCCATCTAAATAAAACATATTAGCTATCTTGGGTATTTACCTCTGGTGCAACAAAATTTGCTGTGTAACATGGAGTCATCAGAAGACCATTTTCTGCTCGTAGCTGTTTTGCAAAGCCAAAATCACAAATTCGAATTGATTCTGGATTACCAGATTCATCAACATAAAGAATATTGCTAGGCTTTAGGTCTCTATGAACCACCTAAAAAACACAAAAACAAACCACTAAATACAATAAGCTAGACACAGGATTGTCAATTTTGCTTTTTAATTTCAAATCTCCTATCAGCAATCAGTTTCCATATTTTCAGCTTCTAACATCAGCTGCAGTATTCATTCTGATGCTCAGTGGTGTCTAGAGCACTATAATTCTAACTTGGAAACTCTTAACTGTGAAGCCCTCTCCAAACATCTCAATTCCCCCAAATTTATTTGTAGGAACAGTTCCAGGTGTCTCGTTCTAATGGGTGAATATATGTATTTTCTATTTTAACACTCATACCTACAAGTCTTTTGAATTGGGACCTTTGGCTAGTAATATCTTTTGGAGCTGTGGATGTCCATAGCTGTTGATATGCCACTGTGCTACGTAACCACACACTAGTTACTGCTGGAGTAACTCTCTATATTCCATTCTCTTTGTTCAGATAGTCTGAATTAACCTCAGTGCAAACATTTAAGGTTTGGTTGAGAAGGAATTTTAATAGAGCTGTGCAAAAAAAAAAAATAAAAAAAAATCACAAAATATCAAAGAGGTATTCTAATGGACCAGCATGTCAAAAAAGCCAGTACCGGTTCCCAAGTGGCTGTTTTTGTAGGGGCTGGAGATGCAAAGTGCTTGACAAAAACCGTAGAGGCTGCCAAAGCTCTGGCAGAATTAATCTCATCTTAAGCTATGTTATAAACCTGGAATGTGCAAGGACAGTCTTTGAAATCAGATGACCTCTTATATTTTCTTCACAAGACAAATTAGCCTAAAGTCTCTAGAGACTTGGTTCTCTGTAGAGAAAAGGGTAAGAAAGTAAAGTGGATCTAAATGTCCTCTTAAATACTTAAAGAGACCTGCTATGAAGGCATTTATCTGTCTGATTATCCTATGTATTAGATTAATATTAAACACAGCTTTGCACAGTGAAATTTGAATGGAAAACTCCTGTCCTCTTGGAAAAAGACTGTGGTGAAGCATTTCAAGAAGGTAATCATATTAGAATGAGAGGATACCCCAAAAGTTCTGCGAGTGATGTGCTGAATTAGAATCTCTGATGCACTGTTCCAGAAAGCCAGCAGTATTTCAGAAAAGTAATGCAAGACCAGGAAGCAAAATTTGCAGAGGGTCTGCAAATTGTAAAGCTATTTAACACAGTAATCCATTTAGGAGAGGCTTTTTCAGCATGCAAACACTTTGCAATTCTGAGATTCAACAAAATGAATACTTAAAATTATGGAAATAAGCAGCTTGTAAAATGAAATATACAAAATGGTATTAAAGAATTTGAGTTGCAACAGTGGATGTTAAGGGGAACATCCTGGCTTTGGATGTCAATGTAGGAGAGAGAAAAAAACCCAATGGTTTTATAAAAGCTGTACAGAGCTAGGGATGGGCAGACTGTTTCCAGAACCAGTCTGCTTGAACTGTACTTTTTTTTTTTGGAAGAAGGGGGAGCTAATTCCTAAACAATCGACATGTTTATGTCAAAGAATAAATACAATATCTTCCTGTTTTAAGCTGTTTTTCCAAAGGTGAATTTTAAAAAGATGTCAGATTATTTGGAATATATTAATATTTTGCACAGAAATATAATTTTATTTTAGAGGACAGGAAAAGATCAAAAGAATATTCAGGATGTTTCAATTCTTTATTTCTTAGCATCATGTTTTTGATTAGCATTCTTAATTATCTACCAGCATGCAAAAGTATTCTGCTCCAAGATGACATGATACTACTTGTTTATTCTTTATGATGTCTATTGTGCCAACCCTTAATTGCTGTGTGCTGGCCCTAATACTTCTAGAATGGTTTGGAGGAGAGTTGGAAGTATTGCTTGAGGAAAATCCTTCTGGGGAGAGTGATGGTGACACTCTGGGAAGAGTGATGGAATCTGTCAAACCAAATATTCCCTAATATTATATTCAAATGAGCTCCTCTAGTGACCAAAGGAGGTACAAAAGGAAAATTCACTGAAGACAGGGAGGATTCTACCAGACAAAAAATTAGACTACTGAAGTGCTCACTATTTACATATATGGCCAGCTCGCACACAGAAATGTACTTAGCGTAAGACAACCCAAATATTTCCAAAAATAAAAGTTCCAAAGAGCATGTGATCTAATGCAAGTTAAAATGCCAATATTTACAAATATCTACAGTAAAGAAATAAATGAAAAGCTCCTAAAAACCCTTACTTGACATAAGAGCACCGGGCCTATTTTTTGCCACGTGTGCTAAGAAGGAACCAAGTTATGAGATGTATTATTCTATTATTTATATTTCCATATAGAAGGTATCAATGTTTATTCATAATTTTCATGGATGCTGCTGGCCAAGGATTCTAGTCCTGCGCACAGATGCTCAAGTGACTGAATAAAATGATGAATCACAGAGTAAGATGCACCAGGCAACTTTGATCCTAAGTTTTCTGAAATAACAGTTCCCAGAAATCACTGTGTGTGATGAATTATTATCTGTTTCTTAAAAACAATCTGAATACTATTCATTCTGAAGCAGCCTTTCTTGGATAATAACTTTAGGTGTTAGCAGCTTGACTTCTTCATTACACCCTTACTTTCTGCTTTTTCTCTATCTCCCTTTTCTTATTTTACATTTTAAGTAAATGCAACACAACTTGTCCTTCTTGCCATGTCACACTTGCCTTCTTTATCCTTGAACTATGTCCTCTGTCTTCAAATTAATTTCCTGAAGCATTAATTTTTTTTCTCCTAACAGTCCACTACAACTTCCTGACCCTGTGGCACAGGAGTTCATGAAGTCATAAACCAAGGTCTTCAAAACCAAGCAGTGGAAGCAATTACAAGTGTGATAGGCGGAAAATTAATTTTCAGGGTCTATCACAGGGTGGGGTTGTAATTACATTAGGTCCCATAGCTAAGCAACAGCACTGGTCCTAGCACTTTCTACTGGCTTGCTTCCCTTCATATGCTATCTATTAGTCATTATATGCTTATTCCACAGAACTGCTGACAGACTGCACGCAGGACAACAGAAACAGTTGCATCATCTCCTTTATCTAGACATCTACACAGTTGATGAGTAATGATTTGATTTCAACACAAGTTCTTGTTGCAATGTTACCATATATTACTTAATTACCGCTCAGAAGAATATATCAATTCTGAAAGAAAAGAATATTAACACCTATAAGCATTTTGTGTGAGCTGAAAAAACTTACCCCTTGAGCATGGAGATATTCAACCGTTTTTGTTATTGTGAACAGAACAGCACTAGCCTCTCGTTCCGAGAAAAATTTTTGCCTAAGAATTTTATCCAGCAGTTCTCCTCCTTTCATAAGTTCTGTTACTACGTATACATATTTTCCATCATCATACACCTACAAAAAATACATAAAGATGTAAACTCCAAAATATTTATTCTCTGCCATCTCCATGTGAAATGCGCAGAGAGAGTGCAGGTGCATCCACAAGCTGTTTTCTTCAATTATTTTTTCCGTATTTCTCACCTCACACACTATCCAAACATTGTTCATCTTCAGAAACAAACATAAAACCTTTTACAAAAAGGTAGTACAGTAACAAAAGAACATGAAAATACTGGCATGTAGATGTTTAAACGCAAAAAAGGATGAATCACGTGTAGTAGCTCCCATATAGTTTTACTGAAAGAAATTAGACTTGGGAGAAATTAAAAAGTAGTAATAAATAGAAACTAGTCTAAGGCAAAACCAGGGCTCATTCTAGAAGCAATTATCACACCAAATTACAAATATGAGCAGAGTTTATTCCAACTGAACAGTCAAACAAAAGAAAAATATATCTAAGTTCATTTCAAATAGCCTCTGTGAATACCTTCGTAATGCACACAAGGCTGCTATGATTAAAGCCTACAGTTATACATTATTGCATGCATAAAGCCCAAAACAAAGTATAAAATTAATAAAATATGTATATTTTAGCCCTTACTTCTAGTTGGAAAATGGCTTAATTTTTACATGCATTTTAACTTCTAGGGAAACAATAGCTGAGTATTATTTACATTATCACCAGGGGGCACTACAGACTGAACTATACCAAAAAATGTTTTAAAGGTATACTTAAATATTTCATTTCAGTTGCACTTTCTTGGGGTTTAAACTTAATTCATAATTAAGGTTCCTGCTTTGGTGAACCCTTTTACAGACTCTGTTCCCTATTACTATTTCAACCTATTTTTTTATGGTGATGTTGGAATCGTTCTCTTCAGTAATATATGTGAAGTAAAAATTAGTCTGCGTTTAAGTAGAGTTGTTGTAAAATCTATCAGGAATAGATACCAGCTAAAGTAAAGAATTTTCATCCCAGTTTCCTTGTCTTAAGATACCTAGGAAATACAGGCTACTTAAGTTCTAAGCTTTGAAATTTTTGTGCTCTTAACTATACTAGGAAGATTTATATTCTCACCAAATTAAAAAAAAAAAAGGAAGAGTGTTAAAGAAATAATTCTGCAGGCTTTACAAGCTTATGATCTTAAGGAAGACATTATGGGTTTCCTCATTTAGCAGCAATTTTTTGCCCATGAAATATAAGTGATTGATCATCCAACTCTGTTTGTATTAAGACTTTAAATATTAGACAGTATTATAAAGCAGAATTATCTAAAACCGGCATTTGAGATTTTTTTTTTTTTTTTTACATAGGCATGCTCCCTCTAATCCTGGTGTAACATGAAGAAATAAGCTTATTTCATTTGACATGACAAAGCACACACATCTCAGTACAGCAGGGGGCATTCAAGCTAAATTTGCATTTGGCTCTATTTTATCTGCTACCCCTTGTTGGTCTTGTCTGCCTGCCAAAAAAACCCTCAGCACCCTAAACATACTATTTCCCTCACCCTGGTTTATCTAATGGTACTATCAATTTAGTTGTTTTGCACTGAATAAATACCGTTGACGTTTTCTTTCCAATTAGGTGCACAGTGTTACTCTGAGATAATAAATGTGACACTAATTTTTAAAATTAGCTCCTGCACATGCCAAAGATTAGTCAGGATGTTTTCTCTACCAGGCAAACTGAAAGAAACTATATTGATAAACAGATGTAGGCAAATGAACAAAACATACAGTAATAGAGAAAGAGAACACCTTTTTTCTCCAAAGGGAAGTAAGTTTTCACATACTTTTTTTTTTTTAAACTCATAAATAAGCACTTGAACTAGGAGACTATATATACTGCATTTGGGTTTCTGAAATACTTCTGAAAAGATTCTTCAGCCAATGCTTTAAATAGCTCAAATCAGGACAAAAGTTCTGTTACAGAACAGTAGCTAACAGGTAAAAAAGGGTAAAATACATATAATGGTCTGGCACAGGAAGTTTCTAGGTAATGGTTTGCTGGAAGCTGTGTGCTTCCTCTGTTCTTACACAGTCTCCTAGGCAGCCACTAATGGCCACTGTCAGAGGCAGGATATTGGATAAGGAGGACATCTGATTTAGCACAATATAGCTCTTTCTTTTGTTTATATACTATGTAACTGAAAAAGACCACTGATAACAATCAGAAGGAAAAACCCCAGTGGACAATACATTGCGGAAAGAATTTGCTGTTTTGAACATGCATTGTTTCAATCCAAACACCTTCAGAATTTAAGTACATAGAAAGATTGAAAAAGAATAAAAATTTCCATCCTAAGCTAAATGCAAATATTACTGCAATTGTTCTTGAAATACAAGAAATGAAAATAATTACTTCTTGCAGAATAATAATTTTCAAAAGACATTCACTTAATGTTGAAATATTTTGGTATTTCAAAACAGAAACATTTTAATTTTGCTGTAGAACTGTATGAAAAATTTAGTCAAATCCGTATTGAGTTTTATTTGTATAATAATACATGGTGCTCTTGATGAGTTTGAGGCCTGAAGGCCAAGTACTCTTTATTGTTTCCTCTGAACGCCGTAATAGCACCCCATTATACTGTGGAACATACAAGCAATCTGACCTATGTATCTATATTAGCACAATGAAAACTTAATGATGATTTTTTTTTTTTTTTTTACAACATAGTACATATGAATCCTGTACCTCTTTCCTTACACTGGACATACTTCCATAAACTGGGCTCGAGGAATTGATTTTAAGTAGAAATAAGAGAGAATCACAGCCTACTCTCTTCTCTTCTTCTGTGATTTAAGGCTTTTTTTGTTGCTGTTGTCTCCTTTTGTTACTTGAATATTAAAGTTGGTGTGAACAAAAGATGGCTCCTACTGGAAGATGACTGATAATGATGAACAATTAATTACAAGGTAGAATGATCCAGCATACATGGCAACTTTTCAAGGCTGCCTGCTTTTCTCTTCTCTCAGTGAAAAATACTCATAGTTCTTAAGTTCAGGGAAGTACTCACATTCCTTGTGTTTATCTTCCTGCTTAATTCACAATAGAGGTTGTGATATTTAAAGTAACACATAAACCCAGCATGCAGCACTAAAGCTAACCTGAATGCTGATGCAGGTTCCCTGTTAGCACAGTTGATTTCAGGTAGCTTTATTGTTTAACCACACGAAACAGAACAAACAGGAAGTGGGATTGCATTTATGATATCTAAGCTTGCTATAAGGTAAACTCCATGACACTGTCCCACACGACATACTGCTCTCAAATTGGAAAGTCATGGATTCAATGGACCACTCTGTGGATAAGGAACTGGCTGGATGGCCACACTCAAAGGGTTGCAATCAACAGCTCAATGTCCAAGTGGCAGCTGGTAATGAGTGGTGTTCCTCAGGGGTCAGTACCGGGACCAGTACTATTTAACATCTTTGTCAGTGACATGGACAGTGGGATAGTGTGCACCCTTATCAAGTTTGCTGGTGACACCAAGCTCGGTGGAGCAGTTGACAAGCTGGAAGGAAGGGATGCCATCCAGAGGGACCTGGACAAGCTGGAGAGGTGGGCTCGTGCAAATTGCATGAAGTTCAACCAAGCCAAGTGCAGGGTCCTGCACCTGGGACATGGCAATCCCAGGCACAAATACAGGTTGGGTGGAGAATGACTGGAAAGCAGCCCTGAGGAGAAGGACTTGGAAGTGCTTGTGGATGAGAAGCTCAAATGAGCCGGCAATGTGCACTGGCAGCCCAGAAAGCCAACCATGTCCTGGGCTGCATCAAGAGAAGTGTGGCCAGCAAGTCTCAGGAGCTGATTCTACCCCTCTATTCTGCACTTGTGAAATCCCACCTGGAGTACTGTGTCCAGCTTTGGAGTCCTCAACACAGGAAGGACACGGACCTGTTGGAACAGGTCCAGGGGAGGACCATGAGGATGATCAGAGGGATGGAGCACCTCTTCTGTGAGGACAGGCTGAGAGAGCTTGGGTTGTTCAGCCTAGAGAAGAGAAGGCTCCAGGAAGACCTCATAACAGCCTACCAATATCTGAAGGGAGCCTACAGGAGAGCCAGAGAGGGACTGTTTATGAGAAACTGTAATGACAAGACAAGGGGTAATGGTTTTAAATTGTAAGAGGGGAGATTTAGATTAGACATCAGAAAGAGATTTTTTACAGTGAGGGTGGTGAGGCACTGAACAGGTTGCCTAGGAAAGTCATGGCTGCCCCATCCCTGGAGGTGTTCAAGGCCAGGCTGGATGGGGCTTTGAGCAACCTGCTCTAGTGGGAGGTGTCCCTGCCCATGGAAGGGGGGTTGGAATTAGATGATCTTTAAAGGTCCCTTCCAACTCAAATGATTCTATGGTGGGCTCCCTTGTATATCTGACTTATTTTGTTCTCACAAGAAAGGGACAAACTACATGATATAGATAAAGTGAAGACACATTATTGTGGGAGAAGACCTTTAGGCTGAGATCTCTAGTACTCATCACCACAGTATTTATGAGCTACTGTTTTAAGGACTTCAAAATGTCTGAGAATCTCCCTTCAGCTGAGTTCAGCTTCCTGTAAATGGTTAGCTGTTTCGCTTGAGGTTTGGTTTTGGGGACCAGAATACTTTCCTGCAAACTAAGAAAGTCATTAAGCATATGCCTTTTTAATTTTTAATCCTCTTTAATGCATAATCAAGGAAATAAAGCCAATTTTCCATTTTTCTTAGATCATTAGAATCTACTGTTCACTATGAAAAACCTGTATCTCTCAACTTATGTTATTCTTTGCTTTTTATGGTCAAAATGTTTTGATGGTCAGAGCAAACAATACAAGAAAAAGCTATATAATCTTTCCTACAATGACCTTTAATAGGTAAGGAAGATACGAAATGAAGATATGAAAATATTTCATCCACTACTGAAAAACACTCCTTACTGCCCATGGAAATTACTGTGGGTATTGTGCTATCTCAAACAGTGAGTCCTCAGTTACATAGTAATGCACTTTAAAATTGCTATTGACTAAAGTAAACAAAAGTACATTCAAAGTTAATTAAGCAACCAAAAAGCTTGCTTGCTCCTTTAAAAATACAGCCAACATTAAATAAATTATTCCTGTGATAAGATTTATGAAGGATGAATAATTTTCTTAGGATTGTGTTGTGCCAAAATATGAGTATCTTTAAAAGACAACAAGACACCTCAGTAAAAAAATTGATATTGTTGAATAAATGGCATTAGGATATTGTTTTATCTTTAAATACTGAAAAACAGTAACAAATCTCAAACATGCACTTTGTCACCTCTCAAATTAGAAAGTGATATGCAATTATAATACACTGAAGGATGTCCCTGACACACTACTTACATCTTTTAAGGTAATAATATTTGGATGTTGTCCATAGCGCAATAGGATTTCAATCTCCTCTGTTGGATCTCTTTTACTCTTGTCAATGATCTATAAGAGAAAATAGATACATAAGCATAATTTTTAAAATTGTATTATATAGTGTAACACTGTTGTGTGCTTACTAGCATAAAGAGATAAGCAATATTTATTTTTGTAGATAAAGGTCAGGGATTATAACCAAAACAAAGTTTGTTAAATTGGAACAGCAAGGCAAAGCAAAAAAAGTAGGAAAAACATGGAAAAGTTTCTAGTTGAAAACAATTTTGGAGAAGCAATCTGATTCCTCAGGCTGTGATAAATAATGCAAGGCTATTTAGTAGATAAAGACTTCAGTCACCCACCATTTAACAAAATAGGAAGTTCCTAATTTTACATGAGATACTGGTTTGACGATGCTAACAAACAGATTTTCACAAAGCTTATCTCAAACATTTATTGCAGCAAAAAAGGCAAATATGGGAATCAAAAATAAGGAAAAAAAAGAAAAAATTTCTCAGAGTTAACTACAAGCAGCATTCTATAATGAAACTTCATTTGAATGTCCGGAGGCTTGCTATCAGGCTCTGAAGTTCTCATTGTGCAAAAAAGTAAAACATTATTTTGCCCTACTTAAAAAGTATTCTTATTCTTTTCCTTTTTTTCCTCTCCTGAGAGGAGAGCACTCTCTCCTCTCCTTTTGAACTGCAGAATTTTCTCTGATGTCTTTTCCATCTCTGTCTTACTCCTTCTTCCTCTTGACATCCTAAACCCTTACTGCTACCAGTACCATCCTAACACATTGGACACTGATCACCTCATTCTTTTCATCATGATTCCTTGAGGAGAAAAAGCCTCAGAGGCAGCAGAAAAGTGAGGCAATCCTCACTATAAGTGTTATGGCTTAAAGAACTAAGAGCTATGCCAGTACTTTTTTCCAGTTTCAAGAAATTATTTCAAATTCCAAGCACAGAAGTAAAATCTGTTCCTGGCCAGAATGAGAATAATGACAAGTATGTAACTACCAAATTGAAATTGGAGGGTTTCCAGTAGACAATCTGTGTACAAGGATACAGCACAATATAATTTATCTTTGGATTTTACATGTTTGAGTAGTAAACTGTTGAGCAATTAAAACAGAGAACTGCCTCACAATACAGGATTTAAATATTTTTTTATGTTTGGTTTTCTTTTGCTTTTAAAGTCTGCTAATCTATACTCCTGCTTTCATAATAACCATTCAGCTCCACAGTGCTATACAGAAAGACAAAAAGATAAATTTATCATTTGACTTCTATGAAGGCATTAAATTCTTGGTTGAAAACAGTAGAATCCCAGAAGTGCCAGAAAGCCCAATAGAATAACGTAAAAACAACATTAGAAACCTCGTTAAAGACTAGCAAGCAAAGACAAAGAGTTGATGTTTATTCTGGAAGGTATACCAGACTTAAGACTGTTATGAACTCCTACCTATCTGACAATTTATGGATCTACTTTTGAAGAAAACCCCTCATATATAGCTATGTTTCAATAAAAGTAATCAATTGCATTTTTAAATAATGACAGAAAGGCAAGTCAGCTTTTCATGTACATTTCCTTCTAGAAGCAGTCATGTAACTTCTATCAGTTTTACTGTAAATACACAGGTGTGTCAAAGATCCACTACCCAAACCAGCATATAGATAACAAACCCCATAGCAATTCTATATAAATACCTACCAGTAAATATTCCATTTGGTTGATTGGTATAATTCACATTTGCTTTTAAAATCTTTTCATACTAAAATATTATCTTAATTGGCTATGGTCTTTATTGCAAATATTAATTATGATGCTGAAACCTGAAAAGAGTTGGTGTGTTTTATAACAATTACCTTTACAGCATATTCCATGTTTGAAGCTTTATGAATACATCTCTTGCAGATAGAGTAAGACCCAACTCCGATATCTTCCTTTACTTCATATCCATCAGTAAACTGAATGCTGTTCCTGTGCAACTGCTACCGAAATAACATTATCAATTAATGAATACTCTAAACACATAACTGACTTTTATATTAAGAATGTCTTTGAATTTCTAGTGATTTGCCTGTACAAAGTTGTCTAAATAGCCATTACCTTCTGCTTGATAGTAGATAAATTATGTATTAGAGAAATTGTAAATAATTCACACTGTATTCTAAAAACTTACAACATTAAAGATAAAATCTCCAAAACAAAGACGATCAGAAGACTACATGATGAAATAATGGTAAAAAACCAGCACTGTTACTATTAACTGAATAGATGAATGCCAGCTGGAAAATTCAGAGATAATGAAGAGAATCAGATTAACTAGAAATTGTATGGAATGGCAGTCAAAAATCGTCTCTCAGAAATAAAAAGCTGAAAGAAGGACAAGTTTTCACTCTTGTAAAGGAAGGAAATGGTGTTCTAGTGTAAGGAGTTTGTGCAAAGGATGCAAAGCGTTTGCAGGAAACCATCTGGGTATCCTGCAGCACAGAAAAGAGGAAATAGGAGTGAGGAAGCGGTTGAGGGGCACGGCGGAAAGGCAGTAGAGAAACAGACTTTTACAAGAGAAGGAAACCATATACAAAGAGAAAGAATTTCATCCACAAAACTATATGGGAAAGAAGGAGCACAGAAAAGCTTGTGGAAACTTTTAGCAAGACTTCTAGAACAGAAGTCATTCTTACCCATATACCAAATCAGACAGCTTCTTTAGAATAAAATAAAAGGATCTAAACGCCCTTGAAATGTAATGGTTTATTGCACTTAAAACAGTGTTTCAAGCATGTTATGACTATTCTAGACATAAAAAGATTAAAGAAATAAAACAGATATTAAGTTTTGAATAAACCAGCTTAAAAAAATTCTCTCAGACATTTGCAAAATATTCTTGCAGTGAAAATACAAATAAACCCAGTCATACAGCATACTTTTTTATTCCTACTTATACACCAATGAGAAGTTTTCAGCACAATTTAGATCACCAGTTGGTTTTCATGACTTAGTCTTCCTTAGCAATTAGAATTATTAAAAGCAGAAAGTGGAAGTAGAAATACATTTTTTGCAGAAGTTTTCCAGTTCTTTTTTTTCCTGTACATGCATCTGCTTTTTTTTACCTGCTGGTTGCAAACTCTCCAGTGCCGAAGCATACTTTTGGAATGACCTCAGCCCCATAAGGAGGCAGGGCATGCCTCTCCCCACTTCTAGCATGAGGTCCACACCTTTATTGTCTCCTAAAAATTGCACCTAAGCAAAGATTTGTTGTCCAAAAATAAGCGGCCTGGCAGTAATAGAATATATAAGAATAGCAACTGCATTAGGCTATCAAAAGTGCTAATCTCACAATTATTAATATGTGAGACTGCATTGGAGTAATTTTAATACTCCTAAGAAGCCAAAGCTTCTGTGCATACTGTAACATTGACTTGCACAATACACTGAAATTGGTCACAATACATCACACATTAGCACATGAACTTAAAGTGGCTCAGGAGAGATGGTATACATCCTGGGTCAGTGCTTCCATAACACACAGAAGTTCAAAACATCCAGTACAATTCAAAATGGTACTGCAGTGCCTCTTACCGCACTGTAGGAATCAACTGATCTTCATGCATAGGGGGTAGATCACTGTCTGTTATTCCCTTCCCCCTTATTACAGTACAGATGGTAGGATGTTGTAATTCAAGGGTTGAAGCCTATTCACACCTGTCGCTGCTCAGTAATTAAGAAAGGTCCTGCACCTTCAGAAGTTTTGTTTAGATAAAATAATCTGGCCTTTATTTTTCTTATATATTATATATTCTTTTATATACATATATTCTTATATCAGTATAAAGCTGATAATGATTTTGTCACGGCACTTCATTCTGCAATGAAGGAAACTACCCTTCCACCAAGAGACAGCAATACTGCTTTATTGACCTTTTTTCTTTTTTTTATTAAGGCTGATGTACTCACCTGGACAATTGAATGAACTCCAACTGCCTGCATTGCTTGGCTGTCATCATCTGATGCAATAGCTACAAAGCTAAATCCCCGAAAAAGCTGATGTGCATTAGCACTAGGTGGGATACCAGGCGAATCTGCAAAACACATCATCTACTTACAAGCAGAGTTTTTAAGATGTAGAAATGAGATTATGTCTACTCTGAAAAGTAAACTGCAGCCTCATTCTATAAAGCACACAAACATTTTCTGCAAATTACAGTTTCTCTGAGGACCAAAATACAAATAATTACTGAATTGTTTTACATATACCACCTAGAAACACAACTGATAATGAATGACTACAAAGATCATATTACTGTCATACAATATTTTATTATACCAAAAGCAGTAGTTTGCAGAAAATATCTGTCTATGTTATATTTATGGAGGAGAAGCACTCAAATTTTGGTAACCCCCTAAATTTGTAAAGACAAAAATTTCTCTTATATATTGAATGGATCAGCGTAGAACTATGCAGAGACAGATTATACTGAAACAGCAACTTTGCCACCCAAAGCACGAAAAGATTAAGCTTCTGTATATATACATACTATATAGGGTCACCATCATGAATTAAATGAAGCCACATAATATTGCCTTTAAAGATTCACAAACATGGATAATCCTTTTGAGGATTATTTTATTTTTAAAATAGGACATAGTTGTCCCTCACGACATATTTATGCCAAAGACCACAAAAACATTTATGAACTATGGAATACTTGTCTGTAAGCATTCATTTAGATTTACATAAGCTGACCAGAACAATGTGTCTAATTTTTGTTGAATTCTTCTCTTTTTACCTTTTGGAGTTTTTGCTGTAAATTCAGGGTCAAAATAAAACGTATCTTCAGGTCTGCCAGTCGCAGGTTTAAAAGGGGGATGAATTTCTCTCCTGTACAGTTTCTGAGGAGAAGGCATAAGCCAGAGTGAATTAAAAAGTTATAAGACACCAGCAAACATTTAACTAAGAAGTTTAATGAATTCATTTTGAATTAGATACTCACATTCCAATCTATTTTGGAAAAGAATGCGTGCCTCTTAATTTCTTCAACTCCATCTGGACCTGCTCCTTTCGTAAGGAAGAAAAAAGTTGGTGGATTATTTTCTTCTTAGTCAAAAGAATGACTAGCAAAATTTCTTATTTGTTCTGCATTAATTTTAGACATACGTAAGCAGAAGTTATAATATTTGTTGATTATGAGAAAAGCAAACAGGGCAACTATCTTCTAACTTCAAAGCCTATTTTACACAAGAAACTGTAAACTTAGTCAGTTTAACGATTATTGATGTTACCAATATGATGATCAAATGTAAAATATTCTGCTAAATGCTTTACCTAATCTGTTTGCTGGGTTTCTTTTGAAGAGCATTCGCAGAAGACTCTGAGCTTCAGGACTCAAGAACTGGGGCATTCCAAGTTTGGCCCTATAGAACAAAAATAATTAATAGCATACAAACACATTTAGGTGAGAATTAACTCTGCATTCTCCCTGTTCTTTGTCATTCAATAAATCCATATCAAACAAAACAGCAGCACTGAAAAATTGCCTTCAGACATCAGAAACAGAGCAAAAGTGCTGTCAGTCATGTAAACCAGTAATTTTATTTTTTTTCCTGTTTTGAGTAGTGTAACAACTCAAACTTAATTAGAGGAAGAGGCGGTAAAAACATAGAAATTAATAGTTATAGGATAACAATTTACAAGCTTGTAAATTTTTGTAATATGTTTTGATCTGATTTTAAGTTCAGTTATTACCAAATGACATCAAACAATCAAACTCATTCTAAATCAAAGACATTCTAAAATGTCTTTTTTTTAGAAGGGGTAAGAAAACTACCTCAGTATGACATCAAGCAAAACAACAGGAAACCTAAGCTACAAGACAGAAACTGATTTAAGGTAGAACAGACCTTGCAACATTAGCAGTTAAATAAAAGAGAAAAAGATCACTCCCTTCTTTTTCTTCCACACATCCTCCCCTCTTCCTCCCCCCCAGAGTTCATTTCAAATACTGCCTTCCAATTCACTGGTCTTGAATTTTTAGACTCAAATTTTTGTAGTTCTGTCATTTAATTTTGTTTTTTAATCCTCACCATATTTTTCTCTTGCCCATTTACTGTTGAGCCTCCATCATCTCCTATTACTAGGTCTCATTTTTTCTTATGACCATGATAATGGTACAGATGGATATAATAACCCCCTTTCCATTCTTTATTCGATCTTGTATACAATTTTGTAGCTTGTATTTTGCCATAACAATCCATGACACAAGCTTTTTCTGTTTCAAGCAGAAAACATGTTTTACCTTGTGTTCCAGCTATTTGTAGATATGCACCCCCATCGCTTTGGCAAATGCATACATGTTACCATTGATTGGCTATTCATTACTTTAAAATTCGAATTTTCTAAATTTTCTATTTCTTTCTGCATTAAAGAAGCTGGAAGCAGGGCGGGGGGGGATTAGGAGGTTTGGTGGAATCTGAAGAACTTTGCCTTCTTTGGACTCTTCAACAACATGCTACAGGCAAGACCACGAATTGAGCAAAAGAAGAGGCAGTGTCGCATTTAATGCTTCTCTGATTACCACGCACCACTAGCAGCTGAATTCTAACTCATGCACTTTATATGCAGTGATTTCATTGCACGTTCGTTTGATGTCATTTCTGCTCACAGCAAAGTATCAGAGAGCTACACTGTAGGAAGGAACACATTGTCTGCAGAAGCACAATGGCATCATTTACAATGTTATTGAAGCACACAGAACAGACAGCTAAACACAGTAAGACTGTGCTGGAGCGAGTGGAAATCTTTGTCTTATTGTAATCCAAACCAGCTCCAACAGTAGCATGCAGCCCTGGAGGTTCAGCATGAGAGGTCAACTGCTCAGAAAAATCTAAAACCAGGCCAAAAACATAACTGCAATTAATCTTATGGAGAAGTGAGTCAACAGAAACAGAATTTGTAGAAGAAATTCTAGAGTACTGCAGTCCACAGTGGAGTGAATTGGAGGCCCTTTTGCAAACCACAAAAATTAAGACTCTCATTGGCTGCCTTTGCATCATGAGGGAGCACCTTTCACAAAATCCTTTACTGGCCTTGTGACACAACAGAAGAAAAGGTGATCACCAGGTCTTCAGAGGTCCTAGGTTAAACAGCTACATGAGTGACAGCAATTTTTTTCTGACATTCCTGATGGACAAAGGCATAGCTCTTCAGTAAAGGAGAAAAGATGCTTTAAAAAGTTAACTTTATTGCTGCAAGCTAAGGTTTCTTCAAATAGCAGAGTTTCTCAGTTTTAGGTAAAACACATAAGGATAAATAAAAACTTGTCATGGTAATGTGAGACATAAGGAGCCCAGGAAAACATATGTTGTAAGAAGGATGCATTTTCTGTGGATTTTCAGGAACAGAAGGTAAGAAAAGCAATATATCTTAAATGATACACTATGAAAACATAAATTTTTATGTACATCTGTCCATTTTAAACAATTTTATGGAAAATTTAAGGAGAAATATAGTACATTTCCTAGTATACAGAAATTAAAAAGATAATATTCTGCCATTCTTATGAGCCATACAAAAAATGTGAATTTATCAGAAAAGACTTTAAAATATCTTCTGTTTTTCAGCTGTTCATACAAATGGCAAAATAAATTTATATATATGTAATAATCATAAGTGTACAAGACATAAAAACAGAGGTAAAATTTCTTACTTCACACCACATTTTTTGTGCAGCTCTCTGCAACTAATAATTACAAAGACTAGAACATAAGAAAAGAAAGAAGTTGGAAAGGGAATTAGAGATACGTGCTAAGATGAAATCTGAAATTAGTTATGAATGTCCATTAACCGTGGAGAGGCAAGGAGGATATCCTACGTGGCAACTGAATAAAGAATAGTTTTGCAGCAACAGCAGAAAGACTGTTGAGGAACAGAGTGGAATCACATGCAGGCAGAGTAAAGTAGAGAAAGACGTGGCTCAAGAGACAAGGATGGAAAAAAATGCATGGATTCTGAAATAAGTGAGAGTGCAGCGGAACTCTCTCAGACTAGCTTCTTGTAAATAGGAGGTGGTCAAGAGGAGTTTACACTTGCTGTGAACAGATAGAACCTTTTAGTTAAAGGCATTCAATAATCACAACATGAAGATTTGAATTGGCATGGTGTTGAGGCAGCAGAAGATACTAGCACCACTAAATACATTTGCAAATATAAGATGAGGGAGAAAAACAAGGGCCAAGAACAACAGAGCATGTATGCATTATGAAAGCAAAAGCAAGGAAAAGAATGATTTTGGTTTTTAGTGGTTTTCACATTCTAATTACTTAGAAAAAATATGAAAGAATTTCATTTATTTACTTTTCAAAATAGGGTGTTGGTGCAAAAGAAATCCTGGCTTTGATATATAGGTAGACAATTGGTAACAGGACTAAGAATAATGATAAACAATGAAGCAGGAAAAAAAAATGAGAAAACTAAAATAATCTTGAGCTTCCATGGAAAAAAAAATGGTATTAGTGAAAAATGGCTTGAAAAAGAAGTGAAACTACGACATGAGGAAACAGAACTGTTTGCACAGCATTAGGCTACAGTCCCAAAAGCAGGATGATTACATCACAGGTTGTATTAGTTTGGAGAACATGTAGGGGATCAGCAAGGGGGAAAAAAAAAAAGGAAAAAATAGCAGGCCTTCACTAGCAAAAACAAGTATGTTAACTGCATGAAGGAAAGCAATTTCCACAATACAGCTAATGCAAAACCTATATTGGAAATAGCCAAGGGGAAAACTGGAGCTCAGGCAAGTAATAGGAGAGTACATAAGGGTGTGTGCACTTCAGCAAATAGGAGAAGTATCAGTGAAGCAAGTTGTTGGTGGCACCAGTAATATAAAGAAGTGGGGTAAGGAGCTGATAAGATAGAGGAGGATAAGGAGAGAAAATACCTTTCTCAAAAAATAACTGAAAGAAAAAGCAACAAGAAAAAACGCAGAGGTTACCAAAAAAGGATAAGAACGTTAAAAAATATTATGGAAATAGGATGGGAAAGATCATATGGTTGGAGAATTTATTACAGATTAAAGAGCTGCTATGAAATTCTTTGTACCTGGTATGGGGGAGGAATAGAAAGGCAAATTAGATAGGCAGCAAAGGGAATTAATAGTACGGAATAGGGAGTGAGGATTTACAAGTACCTTCGGAAATGAGGGAAGAGTAGAAATTAGATATTGCAGCCCGGAGGGCATCCCTGTAGAATACCTGATGAGATATATAAATAAGAGTGTACTCACTTGAGAATCATAGTCATGGTTTCTTTTCTGTCTTTCCCTTGGAAAGGTAGAGTACCAGTGAGCATTTCAAACTGTATAGAGTAAAACTTTCATCAATTACATTACCTGGACAAAATCTAATTTTTGACAAAACTACTTAGCATCTTAACCTTCCAAAATTCATGCATGTTAATAACGAAGTCTGTGCAAAACAACTTCTTATTGTACAATTTAAATTACTATGAACATCGAGCAGCCCTTGCCATTTTAAAGCTGCAAATTATTTTTTTTATATTAATACCTTACTTTACATGCTTCTATCAGAGCAATTTAGACTATAATATTCTGTGTTCCATTTCTGCCTAAAAGGTTTATTCTTGATCTATACAACTTTATTTTAGTTTTCAAGAGGGTGGAGGCGTAGGGAAAAAGATTCAGCTTGCAAAAGTTAGTGACGATTTCTCTTCATGCAGAGATATTTTAAAAGGTCAAAATTTTTAAAATTGGCGTGTACATAGCCTTAATTGGAAAGGGGAAAAAGGTTAGTTGATTGACAAAGACATGCATGATGAAGAGTGGTTACTATATGCATAAAGTGGAAATAAAGCCTGAAGGAACACGTAAGAGCTACACAATACGTGCATGCACATTCTACAGTGCCTGGTAGTAGCCAACAGACACTATTAAAATACTGATTTGTTCTGAAAGTGACTGAGTAAAAA
Source organism: Scolopax mira (assembly GCA_004320125.1). Lineage (NCBI taxonomy): Eukaryota > Metazoa > Chordata > Aves > Charadriiformes > Scolopacidae > Scolopax > Scolopax mira. Next base: position 152,928 of record BJBW01003782.1, read on the forward strand.
CATATAAATAAAAAGGCACTTCTGTTGGGCTGCAGTATACTGCAGGGATATCAAACCTAAGTGAGCTGCTGGCAGCAGTTATAGCAGCCAACACTCTGAAGCAGAAATTCTGATTTTTGATTTAAGAATTGCAAAACAATTTAGTCTAATGAGATTTAATGGCATACACTTAAAGCCATCACAATTAAAATAAAGGAACCCTCTGAACAGCTTATACAAACTTAAGTCATCCAGAACACAAGGGTATCCTCCAATCTGGTATTCTCTCTTTTCTGGTATAATCCAAACAGTCAGATTTCTAAACATTAAAAATGTACACAGGTAACTTGAATGAATGATGTGTGACAGTAATATTCTTAGATCTACAATCAGAGTGTGAAATTGCACTGACAGCATTCTTTAAAACCCCTTTTTATTAAAATAAAATTTTAAATGTTTTGCTATCCTATAAAGTATTCAGAGAATAAAAGCTGCCAACTCTTCACTAATGCTAGAAACTTTTTGTTCTAAATATTATCTTTTACATATATACCTATATTTAAAATTTTAATTTTCATATAATGCCAACATAAAATAGCCCTACTATTAACTGCAACACTTAAGACAATAGTCAGGAAGATATGAAAGGCATAAGCCAAAACTATAAAAAAATTCACCTTCTGTTTTAGATGATCTTCACAAAGTGCAGTTGCAAAAACCCTTTTTTAAAGGTAAATTTGTAGTGCTGCATGTTTCACTTGCACTTGCTTGAAATAAAAAGTTTCTTTAGCCAGCTCCTATTTGTCACAAGCTTATACATTTGTATTAACAACTTGGCATGTGTTCTAGTTGGGGGTGTCCCTGTGACTGCAGGGGGGATCAGACTAGATGACCTTTGAAGGTCCCTTCCGGACCAGATGAAACTACTATACTACTATATTCTAAGATCAACAGGCCAATAGTGTTTTAAGAATAAGTCAAGATTGGCCTTCCCTATCATTTTTATTTCAGTAGAAGAATATTTCAACAAATACATAATGCTTCTGAAAACTTTAAATGACTGTTTTTAGGCGCCTGGCATCCCTTCAAATAATCGCTCTTTTAAATTACAAATTGGAATATACTTTTTAAGGGTGGTTTAAACATACCCAGTGTCTAGCAGCAGGAGAAAAGAGGCCAAATGATTTGTTGAGATTTCTTTCTAGTCTCCTTTTCTATGCTATAATTTCTGTTCCATGTAGTTACCGTGTGCTCATACCACACCAACAATCACTTGAATTCTCAATCAACACAGATTCTAATTAAGAATGAGAGTGGATACATACAGATTGTCTAGGAAAATTACCATGCAAACTAGAAATGCAAGCAACAAAAGTGTCATAGAGAAAATTTGCACTGCATTGCATATACCAATTTAGATATTTGCTTTTTAAGGTCGTATTTTTGTATTCAAAGAAGCAGCCAGAGTGTTTAAAATGCACTTGGACTCTGAAAGATACACCAGTCATGTCCAACAATGTTCAGCAATTTTCAATTTTAACATACACAGTTTTTTAAACACAAAATTATGTTTTTCAGCTTTATAAAGCTGAATTTTAACTATGTTTGCATTATCAACAACAAATATTCTGCAACTACAGTGTAATTAACTAATAATTGACTGTGTTCTTACTGATAAGATGTGCAGTTGTGAGGGTGTCTGTGTGTCCTTGTCTGTCTGGAGAGAGTTTAGTTATCATGTGCTACTTTTACATAGTCAGTTTTCAGATCACAACAGCATTCTAGATGAGTATAAGGTGATAGGATGACTTATTTTCAGACATGAGTCTTTCTCTTACTACAAAGCGCACACATTAGTTGTACTGTTACAGTTATATGTAGCAGAAACAGTAAGAAGCAAAAACTTTTCCTTTAAAAAATACAAGTATTTAATCTTTATGTCAAAAATGCACACAAAGATTATAAATACTGAAAGCCACTCAGCATTACTAAAATACCAAACACGATCTATTTTCCTTTTCCAAAGCCATATTTGATACACACATTTTCCTGATCCTGCAATTTCACAGAAGTTAACTCCTTGCAGAAACACCATAAACAACTGAGCAACTATACCCCACATCAGCTCAGTGTCATTTAGATTTTGATGAATGAGAGCAACAGCTGTCATTATTCCACTAAGTTGTAATTACACTGGAGACTAATTAGAAACTTATTCCTCATTTTTTCCCCACTTGAGAATAAATTCAAATTTAAGATTTGTATCCAAATTTCTTCCCCACCTCAAAAGTGAAAGTATTTTTCCTGTATATTTAGTATTCCTATTAGTCTCCATAACATTCAAACTACAATAGATGTACAATATTTCAATTCAACGGTACCAAAAATAGAGCATATTTTTGGTGTTGATATAAAACCTAGTCCATGTTGATCCAGACTCCGTGGTATCATTATTAGTTTCATATAATTTAGACTTTAGTAGTTAAAATTCATTTGGTGATTTGTTGCACCAAATCTTGCAAAGCAGAGTTATGCTATTATTTGCTTTTACCAGAAACCTACCATTAAAACACCAAAGGACCACCAGTCTGCACTCTGTGTATGGCCTCGTCTATTAACAACCTCTGGTGCCATATATTCCACTGTTCCACAGAAAGAGTAGGCTTTTTTTTCATGATCAATTGACTCCTTACTTAAGCCAAAATCTGTAAGGAAAAAAAAAAAGAATAGTTCTAAATGTATTTTTCTTCCTTTTTTCAATCATCTTTAATACTTTCACCATAACGTGAAATGTGGTGCTTTTAAAATTTGTATATATACCCAAATACACATATGGAAATTACCTAATTCTCCTCCCCTCCCTGCATTATCACAGGTCTGTAGCATCAGATATATTTCTAAAGTAGGTATTATTTTAATATATAATTATTTTGAAATAAATTAAATATATTTACAGTTTGCTCCAGAGCCGAATTACCTACCAATCATATAATTTTACCAGACTGCTGTACAAAAAAAAAAAAAAGAGAAAATGCAAAGATCTTACTATAAGCAAAAAAAATCCTGGTGTTGCAATTTCCCTTGACTCACCTGTCAATTTGATATGTCCTTCTTCATCAAGCAGGATGCTATAAAACAATAAAAATAATAAAATAAACTAAACTATCTTTTAACTGTTGCTTCAAGACAATGTACTGACAACATTTAGGAATAAGCAGATCAGCATACACAAATACCAGCAGAATTGAACATGCATGAAAATGAACCATTAGGAAGAGATATTTTGAAACTACACATTTACTTTTCCTTCGATTCTTTCTTTTTAAAGATTATGAAACATAATCAGCATATGAAAGTTTTAACTATTTGGTTCAGCACGGGATGAAGTAACATTTATCTTGAACTTTTGGGTTTGCCCATCTGCAGCATGTGTCATCACCACAATTGTTAAAAACACGCTTCTATTCTATCTCTCTTAAGCAATGTACATTCACATATATATGCAAAATAGGTATTAATTTGTAATTATCATTTCAAAGGACGTTGACCACTTCAAATAACATCAAGTAATAAACATTTTCATGTTAAGGACAGGACCATGGACCCAGAGGGTCTTGTGCTTCCGCCTGCTTATTTCAATCAAAAAAGGCCACACTTTTCTGAGATGCCAACTGTCCTTAACCACCACTGAATAAAATCACAATTCAAAGCATGCAACGTATTCAAGATCTGGACTCTGTAACACCACCTACACAACAGACTTAGTTCCTCCAGCTTCTCCTGTGGGGAGCAGCGTTTCATCCTGGGGATGAGACATGACCCAGGTGCGCGCTACTTGTGTGGTTCCCTTGCCCATTCCTTCTCCTCCTTGCAGTTTCCATGGTGGGAAGCAGTCCCACAGAATAGAAACAGCCCGTAAGAGTTACTACTGTCTCATTCATAACTTGCAAGTAATTTCAACCTTTGACAGGTTTTTTTAATCAGATACACCAAGGCTTTAATACCAAACATAATTCATGTTCACTTTTAAGTGCAGCCTCATGCCAAAAGTCTCTGCATTTCTGATTTGAATATGAATCTTTCCCTTCCTGTCACTGAGGGCTAAACATTTTTTCACTTTTGTCTTTTTTCCGGGAGACGCACAAAAGAACAAGCTATCCTAACAGTTCCACATGACAGCCAGGTTCTGTGAAACTTATTACTCATTTCATCTCTTTTCCACTAACACTTTACATGAGACAGTTCTCTCACATGGACTGTTCAGGTTCACCATACAGCCATAACAGAGAAGTGGGATCACCAAGGACATCAGGACTTTGGAGTTTTTACAAATCTCCTTGCAATGATGCAGAGTACGTTAGCTATCCGATTAAGCACAGCAGAGGAGATGAATGCATTATACCATCACTTAGATTCCTCTCCATGTAGAGAGTAATCATAGAATCATCTGGGCCGGAAGGGACCTTCAAAG